>JAIPRM010001681.1:0-16155 GCA_025469315.1 Stegophylla sp. TES_Ste_2020
TAGCACAAAAAATAAACATCATTGTAAAAAGGAAGAAAGTTAATAATCTATATTATATAAAATATAAATATAAAATAGTATGTTAGATACTGTTATTTAATAGTGTAAACATATACATATACAAATATATATGTATACATATACATGGCGGTCTGTGTAATATGTGACAACTGATAAGGCATTGTGGTTCTTAGAAATGTATTTAGACGGCAGTCCAAAGGCCTCACCGTAATTACAGACTTGTATCGTATTAAATTTAGCGTCGAAAAATACGTACGATAAGATAAGCGAATAACAAATACCTACCGTACTTTCGAGTTTTTTTCAGTCTTACCCTTGTGAAATGTTTAATCCTTTGTCCGTAAGAAATTTTATTGCACCAAAATATTCGCAACGAAATTTTCTATCTAGACACCGAATTTCAAAACAATCAGTTTGGCCAATTTTCTTATATGTACGTTAAAGTGCGTGATTTTAGGTAAAACTAACGAATTCAGTTGAAATTCTAACTTCAAACGGTTATAAAAAAAAAATATATATATGACTAACGATTTTCGAGATTTTTTCAGGTTAAGTAGACGTATATGTCAGTGAGATAATATTAAATTTTCAAGTCTTAATATCAAAAATCAAAAATTTTATTACATAAAAACTAACAAAAAATGAGATATTTCCGAAATTTTCAAAATGCACTTAACTCAAAATTGATCAAATCTTTTTGAAATTTTTATGGAATTTTTTCGTGACTATTTTTAGTGGTTGGTGAAAATTTCAAGTTCTTTGCTGCATTATTTTAGAAGTTATATCAAAAAGTAATTTTCAATTTTACGGAAATTGCGGTAATTGCATATTTTGCCTTTTTTTGAAAATTTTTTTTCAGTTTTTTCGCATTATTAAAAAAAATATTGAGAAATTTGAAAAATGACCTCTCAAAAGTACCATCTGGGTTTGATTTTGGATCTATAAAGTTATTGATCGAAACTTTTGGACCAGTGTTTCTATACGAAAAAGTGTTCACAGAGGAAGAAAAAAAAAAAAATAAAAAAATAAACATCATTGTAAAAACATAAGCTTCTTCACTACGTTCAGAATCTAAAATGAGAAATTTCCAATTTTTTCAAATATCTATACTCACCTTAAAATTGGTCAAATGTTTTTGAAATTTTTATGAGGTATGCGCGTGATTATTTTTAGTAGTCAGTGAAAGTTTTAAGTCTCTTTTTCTATTATTTTGGAAAATATTATTAAATCAATAAAATTAATGTCATGATAATAATTATTTCCCTATTTCCAAAATACTTGTCAGTACTTTTTCCGATTTTTTTTCAATCAAAACCTTATAAAATTTTCAATTATTCGTCCGTAAAAAATTTTAATACACCAAAATATTCGCCTTGTAATTCTCTATATGTGTACCAAGTTTCGTAAAGATCGGACGAACCAATATTTTAGATTCTTAACGAAGTGAAGAAGGTAGTATTTTTACAACAATGATTATTTATTTATTTATTTATTTATTTTTTATTAAATTTTTCTTATAGATCTACTTGGCTAAAAGTTTCAATCAGTAACTTTTTGAAACCGGATTTGCCTACTTTAGAGAGGTTATTTTTTGAATTTCTCAATTTCTCAATTCTTCAATTTTTTTTTTTGGAAAAAACTACCCAATACTTGACAAAAAAGATTCGGAAACCCTCATTTTTTGATCCGAACTTTACGAAAATTTAAACATAGATAGACAATAATATGAGAAACATTTTGACGCAAGAAAATTTTAAAAATGTGAAAAAAAAAGTTTTGGACAATTTTCTAATTTTTTTTCATTTAATTTCTAGATTCTGAACGTAGTGAAGAAGCTTTTGTTTTTATAATGATGTTTATTTTATTATTATTTTTTCTTCTGTATACACTTTTTCGTATAGAAATACTCGTCCAAAAGTTTCGGTCAGTAACTTTATAGACCCAAAATCGAACTCAGATGGTACTTTTGAGATGACATTTTTCAAATTTCTTAATACTTTTCTTGAAAACACGAAAAAACTGAAAAAAATTGACAAAAAACGGCAAAATATGCTATTACCAAAATTTTCGTAAAATTGAAAATTGCTTTTTAACTTAACTTTTAAAATAATGCAGCTAAGCACTTGTAACTTTCACCAACTACTAATATTGGTCACGAAAATATCTCATACAAATTTCAAAAAGATTTGATCAATTTTGAGTTAAGTATAGCATTTTGAAAATTTTGAAAATTTCTTATTTTTTGTTAGTTATTATGCAATAAAATTTTTGATATTTGCTATTTAGACTTGAAAATTCAATGATCTCACTGACATATGTCTACTTGACCTGAAAAAATCTCGAAAATCGTTAGTCAACTTTTTACGCTGTAACCGTTTGAATTAGAATTTCGATGAAATTTGTTAGTTTTACCTAAAATTACACACTTTAATGTACATAAAAGAAAATTGGTTCAACCGATTGTTTTGAAACTTGATCCCTAGATAGAATATATCATCGCGAATACTTTGGTGCAATAAAATTTCTTACGGACAAAGAATCAAACATTTTACAATGGTTAAGGTACGTTTTCTCTTCAGCGTTCAGCCGCAACGTCCAAACGCGGCATCCAGCGCCGAGACTTGACCGCTTTCTCTGTAGCGTGCAATCACCGTGACTCCTACAAAACACTCGCAATATCATTAATTTGTCAACTGTCGTCCTATGCGAATGTGTTTTTATTTTTTATTTTATTTATAATTTTTAATTTAAAAAAAAAAAATGCATCGTCGTCAAACAATGCTCAACAATAATTTAATTATGTTGGAGCTGTTAAGAGAAGAAGATGATCAATTAATAATGCATATAAGAAATAGAAGAAGGAAACCAATATCAAATTTATTTTTTACAAGAAAAACAGAAGGATTTTTCGAAAAATTAATCAAAAGACAAAGATTCGTCTTCTGCAGCGGAAAAAATTAACTTTTTGGACATATGTCAATATGTCCACTGGCGTTCGACGCGGTACACTGGTCCAAGACCAGTGCTATCGCCAGACGTTGCGTCAATTGTTCTAGACGCAGCGACGAACGCGCATAAGAAAACGGTCACATTCAAAATACATAGGTTCAAATGGTTCAATAGCACAGTATTCGACGCCGCGGCTGAACGCTGCAGAGAAAACTTACCTTTAGGCCACGTGTACATTGGCAAGCGGTGAGCGTTGAGTGGCGAGCGGCGAGTTTTAGCGGCAATGCTGCTCGCAAGCGTTGAGCGGTGAAGTGTGTATATTGGGTTAGCGGCGAGTAGTGGCGTATCCTGGATTCATTTCACGGGGGTGTTTTAAAATTTAATTGATTTATAGAAGGGGGCTAAACCCCCCCACATTCCCAAATTTCATTAGAAAATACCATGATATAAATTATTATATCAATGAAAATGGTTATAATAATTATCTTTAAGATCAAGTTGTATATAACTTTTATACTTCAACTAAAATAATAACTTTTATATTCTGAATCACATAAAATTAATAATACAAAATATATTAATAATAAAACTACAAAGTCAATATAATACTAAATAAAAAACTAAATAAATACTAAATACTAAATAAAAAAAGAGTACTGGTCCACATTGTAATGGAAATATTTTATTATACCTACTATATTATATTATACGGTAATATAACTATTATAAAATATCTGACAACGTTTAGAAATATTATCTGCAGTCAGACATTTTTTGATTATTTAAACTAAAACCCTAATTTGTCCGAAGTCATTTTATATAAATTATATGTTGGTCCGTGGCTTCAAGAAGGTTGAGAACCACTACTCTATACAGTTGTAACATGTTCAACGTGATTTTGATGACTCAACGCCATGGTAAATTTATTTTACGTATGGGTTATCCTTCAAAAACAAGTTTCCGACACTTGATCGTTTTCATATTTCAGATAGGCGTTATATTATTATTTCACTATAATTTGACTTCTGCAGTGTTTACGTTAAATACTCGTAGAATAAACTAATGTTAAAACTTGTGTTGGCGTTATTAAAACTTTATGATGTAATAAAAATGAATAAAACTGGTCACTTGGTGCAGTACCTATGGTAATACACATATCACAGTTTTGGATATATTATACATAGAACAATTAAAACTTTAAACCAGTAATAAATAATTAAATAAATTTATCTATAACATTATTTGTAGGATCATTTGATTTCTATTCTGGGTCTCTATCCAGTCTTGAATAGGAGTCCATTCGGACACAGAAAACATACTTCAAAAATGGCCTGAATTAGGTATCGTCGCGCACGAGTATTTACATTAGGAAACCGGACAAAAATATTTTTAGTTCATAATGGACTCCGATTAATTAGTATTTTATTTCACATTATTATAAAAATTATTTTAGATTCTGATTGGAGCTTAGATTGCTCAGAAGCTAGTATTTTTACGATAATTTTTTTTTTAATATTTTTGTAATCATTTTTCGTATAGAAATACTTGTCCAAAAGTTTCAACCAGCAACTTTTTGAAACAGAATTTACCTCTAGAATCTAGAGTTTAAATAGTACTTTAAATAGGTAATTTTTCGAAATTCTTTATAGTTTTTGCAAAATTTGGGAAGTGTATTTTATACTACATTTTTGGCATTTTAAGTACATTTTTTGAGATTTTCAATTAATTTTTTAATGTTATTTACAGAATTAAATTCACAGCCCTAGTTATGAGCATGTAATAATAAGTTTAATATCAAATCTTGTTTTCATGATAATGTTACGTTTGGCTAAAAAAAAAAGAAATCGTAATCAAAACCCTTTATTTTAATCAAATTATGATAGGGTAATATCTTAAATGCATTTAGGTTTAACGTTTTAAATATATATATATAAATATAATGGAACCATTTATGATATAATTCATTTATGATTAATGTTATAATATTTGTCAGTGAATTCTGGAGTCTGGATGTTAATTCAATCTATTTTAAATATTTTCATCGGTTTTAGCCTAAGCGTAAGCCAAAAAATCACGATCGAATTGTGAATCATTATAGGAACCCTTTTGGTTGTCGCGCGGAACTCTTAGATTCCACGGAACACTCTTTTGAAACCACTACACTAGACTACAATCTTTTCTTATATTAAACAAACGTTAGAAATATTAGTACTTAAATAATTTTACTAAATTGTTATACCTTTAGAGTTTAGACTGTAGAAAATATAGGTACCTATAAGATTGTATTTTTAGTTAATTGTAAATAGTAAATATCTAATAAAAGTCGTCCCACGGCAACAGTCACCATTAGTCACAGCTAATTTTATATTTTTAAGGAACCTTAAGTTGTATTATATTTCATTAAACAAGAATTAATACACCCAACAATAATTAGAAATATATATAAAAAAAAATATTCAATAATTTTAAACATTGCTAAAAACTAGCAAAGCTTTTATACGTGTCAACTAGGTATATTTCTAGTACCTACTCTAGTTTATGGGGTACCCAAAATGTTATGATTTTATGTAGTTTTTAACGCTGAATATGAAAGTGCAAATTAAAATTCGCGCTTATCAATACTTTTTGAGTTTATTCAATTTTGAAAGTTCAATATTTGTGGTCAGCTTATTAAAGATAAGTAAATTGTGAGACCGTTAATTTTTATCTACCTATAATTATTGCATAGACCGTGATTTTAATCAAAGTAATGTAGATTGTTAATCTATAATCTATATCATGTATTGATCTATGTTTATTAATTATTTCAGTAAATTTTCTAGTTTAAAAATCTATTTTTGTCCAGTTTTCCATTATAAATACTCGTATAATATACGAGTATTTATATATTATGTTCGTCGCGTCACTCAGTGGAAGAAATTAAATTTTTATCGCTGAAAATTAAACATTTTTACGTAAACGTATATTTAAATGTTAAAACGCCTTAATATACCAAAAACAAATAGTAATATAATAGTATTTTAAACTATTCTCCACTTTAAATTCTGAATGGAGTGATGGAATTTAGTGCTTTTACAATGATTTATAATTTTTTTATTTTATTTTTACGGAAATTTTTTTTTGTCCAAAATTTTCATACAGAAACTTTTCAATCAAAAATTGCATACTGGTGGTACTTTAAACAAGTAATTTTTCGAAATTTTCAATACTTTTTCAAAAACTAGGAAAAACTACCGAATAATTAAGTGAAAATTATAAAGATTTTAGTAATTTGGGCATAATTTCAAAACTAAATGGACGAAAGAAACTTGAACTTTTCGCTTATTATCAACAAAAGTGTAATACAGACAGAAAATACAGTATTCTATTTACTATGTATAAAACGTATTTCATATTTAATTAAGTGACTTTAAAAGAATAATTATTTTTCTTATTGACAGAAATTCAAAATTTATTTTTCTGGGGGAGGGAGTGAACACTCGGGAGTCAAAATTATGAATACTTTTATGAAATTCAGACAATAATAAAACAATTAACGTTATAACAAAACAAATACAATTTATAAAATATATGTACATCTAAATAAAACTTCGCTCTATTTAGAATCCTAGAGCAATAATGTGTTCTATGATGTCACGGTCATTACGATTAGGTACGAAGAGTTTACTAGTTATTCTAATTTTTATGATCATGACTCATGATTATACAACGAATGTACTAAATTTTAGACTTCAGTAGTACTAAAAACTGTAACCTATGCCTATGATAAATTAAAATCGTAGAAATTTATAGATGATAGAAAAAATTATTTTTAAATTAATTTATTACATAAAAAAAAAATACGAACCTAATACATTGCAAATTAACGTATACGCGTTTTAGCATCTTTTTTAGTGTTATCTTAATTACATACGATGAACTTTGATGAACCTTACAAGTTACAACCTTCCCTTCATTCACTACGCATGATGTATGATAATTATACCACTAAATTTATTTAATATTATGTGTTATATGAATATTAGAGTGCCAGATAAAACAATTAATGTTTGCTTCTGAAACTTTTTGAATCAGAATTTTCCTCAAGAAGGTACTGGTGGGAAGTCATTTTTCGAAATCCTCAATAGATTTTCCAAAATTGGAGATTAACTACCCAATAAAAAAACCCCATAAAAATGGCTTGAAATTATTATTTTTTAATTGAATCTTTATGGAAGTTTAAATATAGATATACATATACAATAGTGTAGGAAATATTTTAGATTGTACGAAATGATGTTGTTATTTTTAACAGAATGAACGAATTTTTTACTTACTATTTTTGTTGCTAAAATATCGTATTTATATAATAACTATTAGTCAGTAGATAATCATGAGCTTCTTTTTTTTATCGTTTAACTATACACCTAAATTCTAAAATGTGTTCAATAAGTTTATTAGTTTATTACATTAATTATGTATACAGTTAAGTCATAAAGATAAAACTTTATCGTTTCAATATAGGTGTTCAATGAGCTTAAATAATTCAATTACCTACAGACAAAATTGAAATGTTTAAATCTATGTGTTTAAAAGACCTAATTATTTATTTATTTATTTATTTATAAACTGATTAAAACACTTTCAAAAGTTTAAAACATAGTTAAGTTTTAATCGTTTATCACACATATATGATTGTATATGACGTTATATGACGCATATATGCGTCAATGACACTCAAAGGGTTAACAATATTTTAAATATTACTTTATTTTCAGTCAGTTTAAATCAGCTTTAAATCAAAATTTTCTTATTCATCAATTATTATAGACCTTTTATTATTATATTTTTTCCTTTTGTAACAACTTGAACAAATTATGTTTGTTAACCAAAAGTAATATACATTTTTCCGCCTTTTATATTTTTTTTTGGCCTATACAAATAAATAATAAACTGTTTTGACAAATTATGTCTACTATTTTGCTGTAAAAATTTAACTTTTAACAATAGCACATATTGGCATATCTGATACAACTTTCCACATGAGACAGTGAGACATTGTCTTTCCTAGTTTATATTTCAAAGGTTACTTAAAATATTTAATTCTAAAACTCTAAAATTTGGTATGAATGCCAATAGAACTTGAATTTATTTTAAAATATTTGTATTCATCCAATTAATTACGTGATACCCACTGCGTATACGTTTTCAATCATGTATATAGGGCGTTCATTATAGGCAACGTATATGTTCAGACATGTGGTGTCTCTTTCCTATACATGTTTTCTGGTAGTTTACAGATGGGGTAGTGTCATAGGTAATAAAGATTTATTTATTATCCATGGGTAGTGCACGACGTAGAACAAGGTAATACTATAACAGCTGTAATACGAGTAAGACACTTCTCATTCTGCTTCGGTGTTCAATGGAAGGGAAATGTACCTCGACCCGCCGCGTGTATGATATCATAATAATCATATCATAATTTTATTATCATCGACACGAAAGTGAAAGTGTGAATTTAGTTGTTTGTGCCATAGACATAATGTCTATGGTTATAGATATAATGTCTATGGTTCGTCGGCACTTTGTTGGTTTTAATCTGAATTAATAATCGTACATCGTTATTATTGCTATTATTCAGTGCGTACTACTTAAAAGAAGTTTTATTAAATCAAGAGGGAACTAAAACTAACTTTAAATTAAGTGACTTTAAAACTTTGCATAATTTATAAAAATTTACGGGGCTTTGAGACCTTTGAGTAGATTGGGAGGAGACGATTGCAAAGGGGATTTGAATTTTCCTGAATTTTTCAAATTTTCCATATAGAAAATAATATGTTTCCATATCCAAAATGTCACTATACAAGTACCTAGTATTACATAATATTTTTTGTAATTTAAAGTAAGTTCCTTTCTTAGAATACAATTATTTGCCACTTGTGAAACATAATTTTTTTGGGGGGTGATAAAATAAAAACTTCAATACATTTCTTATACATAAGTAATTCAAGTACCTACCTAAAATAATTGGTATCAATATAAATTTACCCATGATTGTTGATTTGGTACAATAAAGAAAAATCAATTTTTTTTATCAACATTTTGAAAGTTGACTCTACCACTAGAAAAATTATACTCTTATAAAAAATTGAATTTTCCAAAATTCCTTAGCTATATGGATTTTAATTAAGATTCACACAGCTTAATGTGAAGGTAAAAGGTGTTAAATTACCATTAGCATATTTGTCCTAGCCTCCTAGCTATTCTCTTTTTAAATTATAACTGGACCAGTGAACAGAGAGTTATTTAAAGAAAATACATTTCTTTACGAGTGTAAAATATATCCTTTTAGATTTTGAACGAAGTGAAGGAGCTAGTGTTTTTACAATGATGTTTATTTTTTATTTTTTTTTCTGTATACACTTTTTCATGTAGTCTACTTGGCCAAAAGTCTTGATCAGCAACTTTCTGAAACCGAATTTGCCTCTAATTGTTACTTTAAAGAGGTCATTTTTTGAACTTCTCAATTCCTCATTTTTTTTTTTTTTTATTTTGAAAATCTACCCAAAGTTTGACAAAAAAGATTCGAAAACCATCATCTTTGATCTAAACTTAATGAAAATTGAAATATAGATAGAAAATAATATGAGAAACATTTTGGCGCCAGAAAATTTTGAAAATGTCAAAAAAAAATTTTGGACATTTTTCTAACATTTTTTTTTCTCATGAATTTTTTCCTTTCTTCATTTAGTAGATAAAAAAAAAAAAAGTAAAATTTAGACAAGAAAGCCGGACATACTTCGCACCATGGATATTCTTTGCTCTTAGTGTCAGATACTCTTGGTGGGCATGTTAAAAATGACAACTATTATATTGTTCTTTATATTATTAACTTCTTTTGTTCAAAATTGTTTTATTGAAGAAATGATTTATCGTATCTTAAAATTTCTATACACCCACAAAGAGTATAACCTAACCTAATCTAATCTAACCCGAAGAGCGAAGAATATCTGCGGTGTGAAGTATATCCGGCTTTTTTAAGAACTAATTTGCCATTTATTAACATAGAGATAATGTAAAAATTTTATTTATCAATAGAAAAGAATATCAATGATATAAAATGATTTGTAACAATATAAGTCATTTGTTATAAATATGATATACCATTTATATTATTTTAATAATCCGCAAGAGGGGTACAATGCTCCCTGCCTTTCTGGCCTATGTTTATACAGGGTATATTTTTATAAATATTTTTAAAAGCTATCTTTAGCTTTAATCTCTATCTTTAGACTCTCAAAGATTTATTGTTTTAGTTCATAGAACAGCAGATGACCAAAACTATTAATTATGACCAGATAATTGAGGTCTTAAAAAGGCGTTCATACTTTGCAACATGGGTATTCTTTGATCCACGTATATGGAGTTATACTTGGTGGATGTATTAAAATTCAAAAAAAAAAAATACTTAAAATCATTTATTCAAGAAAGCTATTTTGAGTATAGCTTTAGTATAATACAATTTTACTTAAAAAATGTTAAGTTTATTATTATTACAAAAAAAATAAAAAATTTTTAGTCAGCCTGTTTTTTATCCCACTATGAACTGTTAACTCTAAAATTATTTTACTTGTACGTAATTGAGAAATGACAGTGTAACATCAAAGAATTTATTTAAATAAATAGTAGGTATGTGATGTTTTATTTTTTTGTCATTAAAAAATTTAAAGTATTCTTTTAATACATAAATTGTATAAATGAAAGATATCAATGACTAGATCTCATTACCAGGGTTGGAGTTTTATAGTTTTTGCATATTTCTTATAAATTGATTAAAAAATAGCAGTTGGCTTAAAATTTGTTTTGATTCAGAGAACTAAAGTTAAAAATTTTATTTAATGTATTTTGAGATTTTTAATTTTTTAGTGAGATTTTTAATACTTGATTTTAATCAAAATAGGTTATATTTTGTGAAATGACATTTTAATTAACTTATTTTAAGTTATTGTCAATTTAATTTTCAAAGTAAATATAGGAAGACTGGTTATGTGGACAAGACACACAGTTTATTATTTTGTATAACCTATTTGATCATAATTTAAAGTTTTTGTTACTGGGTAATTATTATGTTTTATGATAGTTTTCTTCAAAATTATTGTCTAGGAAAGCCAAAGAAACATTATATACCACGTATCTCAGACCAGCTGTGACATACGCTTGTTGTAGCTGGGCCACAACATCAGGAGATGAAAATAAACTAAGTATATTTGAAAGAAAGGTCTTAAGAAAAATTTATGGTCCAGCGTATAACCCTGACACCCAAGTGTGGGAGAGAAGGTCAAATGAACAGATAAAGCAGCTATATGGGAAAGGAAGTATAACACAATTTGTAAAAGGTACAAGATTGGAGTGGGCAGGCCACGTCTGGAGAGCCGACAACAGTATTGTCAAGACAGTACTTGTAAATAATTTAAACAAAAAAAGACCGCGTGGTAGACCAAAGCAACGTTGGCTAGATACAGTCAAAAGAGATATGAAGGAGCTGAGACCAGATTGGAATGAAGACATGGATCATGCGTTTAATAGAGAAGAATGGAAGAATTTAGTATTGACAGCAAAGGGCCTAAATGGCTTGTAACGCTCCAAAAAAAAATGATAGTTTTCTTTTATAAACTATGTCAATTATCGTCCAACAACTTTAAATAGGTACTCTCAAAATTTAAGTACTAATAAATTATTTGTAGTTAATAATAATTTGTAAGTAGCAATTATTAATAAATTTATATATATATATTTTTTTTTTTTCATATTTTTAGCGATATTTAAGATTATATTATAACGCATATTTATACAATTGTTAGCCAAAAAAAATCCCAATCCGGCTCATAAACTTTTATTACAACAAGAAATTAATATTTTATTGAAATTCTAAACTTATAAACATTTAACAGAGAACATTAAAAATATAAGTTTCTAACAATGAAGAAAATTTTGATATACTTTAAATGGAGGTATTATCAGTAAATGTTAAGAAAAGGGACTCCAGAAAGGATGTCAGTGCGAGGTTGGTTGACTGTATCTACCAAACAAAAATATTTTTCATAGAACTCATACTAAAGAGTTTAATCACCTATTACTAAATGTAAATACATAGCTATATATTTTTGAGAGAATGATACACCTCTTTTATTTAATATCATCGACAATGAAATTACAAGGTTTTATCTTTCTGATTTTTCGAATATTCATGATTACTATGCCAGCCAATATTTTACTCAAAATATAAGTCTAGCCCTCAAAGCATTTTTCTATTTTACTTTTGTAACAAATGTTTAAGCTATATATTTAAATTTAATGCCACAATATAAGTTCTGAATAGAATGATTTTACTATATAACTCATAAAACAGGCAGACATCGTAACTTGCTCTGACATGCACTCAAGTTTATTGACATAATATAACTTCACCACTGAGATAATACATTTTATGTAAAGGCAATGTGACATTATTTTAATACATAATGGTTGTGAAAAAGGTATATGAATAATAAAATATTAATATATAGTGTAAAACCGTATTGTATAATTAAAGTATTTCAACTTTGTAAATTTATAAAAAGAAATCGGTAAAATGACATATAAATGTAGTAAAACACACATTTTAAAATTCTAATGATATAAATTAAAAATCATTTATCATTAAGATACAGTATTTATATAAGATTACAACCAATAATTGTTTTTTAGTGAAAAAATATAACAATAAGTGACAATTTAATATCTAAAACTGTTTGAATCACAATAATAATTAAAATTAAAAATCGAAAAGAAATAGAATACCACATAAAATACGTACTTTAAAATATACCATTATATTTTTACAATAATTATTGTATTTTATTGAGGCAAAAATCTTAATAGATCAGACCCACAAGTCTCTATACTTAAAACTAATTACAACACATAGTGAATAGTTTATTATAATTTAAATTCTTGTTGAATTGAAATTACAGAAAAAGATGTAAGACAATGTTTTAGTAGTGTGTTTACACTTAATGTATAATAAATTGATCGGTGGCTAACAAAACGAACATGGCTTCTTTTCTTCTACACTAGAACTGGACAGTTTTACAAGTTCTGGTTGGTCAGTTTCGTCATTGTACTGTCCTAGCATTGAATTGATTAGAAATCTATAATTTGTAAATTAAAAAGTTAAACTCATTATTAAATTAAAAATCATAAAAATAAATTTACTCACTGCATAGAATCATTAACCATGAGTCCATCTTTAGCTGAAGTCTCAGTCCATCCGATAAAATTGTTTTCCTTATAGAACGCTTCAATGTCTAATTGATCAATTTGCCGTTGAGGTAAATCACACTAAAACAATAATGAATTGAGTAAATTAATATTACGATATGATGTGTTTCAATTTATGCAAATAATAATTTTAAAAACACCTAATGTATAAGAATATAAATAAATATACTCTAATAGATTCTAAATCATTTTTCTTTTTGAAAAATTTATAATCCTGACACTACGTCCATCCACCTTCAATCGCACCTCAACGACATGCACAACTGGTTCCTTAAATGGCGCGTAAAATTAAATGAAAGTAAATCATGTCACACACCTTCACCCTCCGCAAAAAAAAACTCTCCTCAAATATATTTTAACAATGTCCCGATTCCAACCAACACACAGTCTAAATACCTAGGCTTAATTTTAGATAAGCGACTGACGTGGTCTCCACACATTTATTCAAAAAAACTTGCTATAAATCTCCGAGCAAAAATACTTCAAACTCTTCTTAATAATCAAACAAAAATCAACTTACACCGTAAACTAATCATTTATAAATCTCTAATAAAACCCATATGGACTTACGGTATTAAACTCTGGGGTGCCGCTAAAATCTCCAACACCAACAAAATTCAAACTGTCCAATCTAAAATATTCCGCCGCATATACTTAACGCTCCCCCATACATCCCATATGACCTAAACATACCTACAGTTAAACAAACCTCCATAATTCATTACAAACAATTCCATAACCGTCTTATAAATCATCCTAACAAACTAATTAACGAACTATCCTCTCTCACACTCCCTGGAAATCCACGCCGCCTAAAACGATCTTGATGCAGAGATCTACTCTAATTTTGACAAAAAAAAAAAAAAAAAATCAAAACCAGAACACAAAATTAACCTAATATAGTTGTATTATTAATGTCAGTAGAAGTGCTTCCAATTGGGATCCTCTTCTCAGGTTTATTCAAGTTATTAACAAAAAAAAAAAAAATGTTATCATCAATTCTTATTGTATATAAACTGTACAGATTGTATTTTTACTAAATAAACAAAAAAAAAAATTTAAAGAAATTGATAGATTTAGTAACATAAAATCCAAATTCAGTTTAATTTTAAACAGTTATAAAAAATTAATTAAAAAAGCAGGCCAAAACGTGGTAGAGGAATCGAAATGTATAGCAGCACAGGGAAAAGCTCACTTACATATTCACCCTACTTGAATACAAAATAAGGGGATTATTTTTACGTAAGGTGCTAAATTATATTAATTTAACATAATGGTGAGACAATACCTACATATTGACTTTTGAAGCCATAAAAGGTTTTTTTTTTTTTTAATCGATGCCAACAAAGAATATTAAAATTCGTTTGAAAATAAAATTAAACTGTCAAATATAAACAAAACAATTTTTATTAGATAAAATAGAATGGATTTCATTAATTAAATAAAATTAAATAAAGAGATGACTTTATTGTAATTTTATGGAAATTGGATTACCGACTGTTTTGTGTAGATTATTTCACAAAATGGTTTAATTTTTCCTATAACCAATTTAAATTTCTTTCGTGATTTATATCTCACTTATAACTATATAAAGTATGTATAGCATATTATTTTGACATGTTGAATATAAATTTCCATACAATTAAGATACGCGTCATAAAAAAATTATCAACACTTGAGATTTGTTTAATTGTATCGATATATATTTCGTATGACAAAATATATATCGATTATTTATAATTATGTACTTATAATTTAATGAATTTTTAACTTTATAATTCAATAAAAATCCAGTTCAAGTATCGATTAAATACAGTAGCTGCCACGCCATAAGCATCAATCTCATTTAAAATAAAATTTCTTTTGTAAATTGTTATATATCCAATAACATTCTATTCATTCGTTGAATGTAATACCTAGTATAATAATATATTCATATTCATTGATAACTAAAACGTAGTGTATCAATGTTTTTTTCGAATTTATAGATTTTGTATGTAACAAAATATATGTTATAGAAATTTGTAAACATACATGAGCAATACAAAGAGCTATCTCTGAAAGAAAGTAAAATATACACATCATTTACACAAGGACATTACTTAAATAGATTTTTGTTGAAATATTAAAGATGATCATTTCAAAATCGATTCAATTATTGACAATTGCCTATCGCCAACCACATATTTTTTAATTTTTCTACATCAGATAAGTCATTGTTATTACTACATTGGTCACAATAATATTAATTAAATTGATTCGAATTCAACCAAAGATTCAACAAAAACGTGTCATTTAAGTACCTAGTATAATTTATAGTCCTCGACAGAATATCGTTTTCTAAATAATTTCCATAACTCAATGGGCTTTTGTTTGGCTTCCAGTATTATGAATACATGTTACATATTATGCAAAGAGCGCACGTTTTACCTGTATTTATGTTTAAGCTTATAAACCCAAATATTCACAATATTCAATTCATTACCTAATTTGTCAATTAAGATTTTCGTTTGTTATGCAGTTTACATTGTATCATTTGTATTACATTAGTAACAACTAATAACCTATATAATAAAAAACAAAATTACTGCTGTAATAGGTAGGCACACGGAGAATAATAATAATAAAAAAAAAATACTAAACTGTGTTTTACAGGATCACACATTTTTATAGATTTTAGACAGGAATTATGTGCACAAAAATGTGATAAATATAATGAAAATAACCTAAATGTATACCAGGGTACATTTAAAAACAAAAAAAGCGGACATACTTCGCACGATGGGTGGTATTCTCTTGACGGGCGTATTAAATTTTAAAGAAACGATAAATCATTTCTTCAGTAAAACGATTCTGAACGAAGGAAGTTAATAATATAAGAAA
>JAIPRM010001681.1:16255-35794 GCA_025469315.1 Stegophylla sp. TES_Ste_2020
AAGTTTCTAGCTCTATTATTGTAGAAGTTATGGTAAAAATAAATTTTCAATTTTACGAAAATTCCGGTAACTGCATATTTTGCCGTTTTTCGTTAATTTTTCGACAGTTTTTCACCGCGCTTGGAAATAGTATTGAGAAATTGGAAAAATGACCTCTTTAAAGTACCATCTGGGTGTGATTCCGGTTCTATAGAGATACTGATCGAAACTTTCGGACAAGTATTTCTATACGAAAAAGTGTTTCCTGAAAGAGAAAAAAAAAATAAAAAAAAAATAAACATCATTGTAAAATCATAAGCTTCTTCACTTCGTTCAGAATCTAAAAAAGAAATAAACATCATTGTAAAATCATAAGCTTCTTCACTTCGTTCAGAATAACAATAACTATAGAGTATATGACGTAGTAACATATTTGTTATTAAATCCGTTAAATAGTAGTTTTGTTGTATTATCTAATTTTTATGTATGTTATATTTTATTATATTGCATTATCAAATTAAATAATAAGATAAACATCAATTGAATAAAAACACAAATATTAACTAGCTCCTTTTGTATGACAAAGAAATCAATTTTACATTCTAAATGAAGCGACGAAGCTAGTAGTTTCACAATTATTAAGTTTATTATTATTATTTTTTGTTATAACGGAAACATGTTTTATTACCAAAAAAAAATTCTCCGATCAGTACGTAGGTATACCATTTTTTCCTGTGGAGAATATTGTTCGCATGATACTTTAAAAAGGAAATTTTTCGAAATTCTAATTAGTTTTTAAATAAATAACTAAAAACCATTGAAAATTTGAGTAGAAACGGTAGAATTTTACCGTAAACTAGATTTGCATGAAATCAAATTTAGTAGTTTAGTCCTAAAACTAATATTATTATAAAAGTGAAATTTCACCCATTATCGATAATAGACTGAAAAATATTTTATAAAAATTTAACTACTCTTGGGATGAACATAGCATTTTAGAAACATATAATTTTTTATAAGTTTTTACTGAACAAAATTCAAATTCGGGCTATTATGAGCTTAAGAGAATGCAATACAACTTTACTCATGTTATCTTTAAAGGTCAAACAAAAATCTCAAATATCGATAATCAACTTTTTTCATTGTCGTTTAAAATTAAGACTTAATATAAAACTTGTTATTTAATAACAAAAAATGACGTATGATGACATTTTTTTTCAATTAAAACTTTTATTTATAATCCGATAGATTTTTTTTTTACTAAAAGATTTCTAATGTGAACTACTCATGATACAATTTTTTTTTTTAATTGGACCTAATGAATACACTTTTAGAAATGTTTAAATTTGTAACTTTAATTTTCTTATTATTTCGTAACATTTCAATTTTTTGTTTTAATGGTTGAAAATTCTACATAATCTAAAGCATATTATATGGGTCTACATACATGTTTGTTGAAATCAGTTGTCAAATTTTGATTTTTTAGAACTTTAAATTTCTAAATACGAAAAAATGATTTTAAAGTATAATCCAATCAATATGGATTATTAATTATTATTAACGATTATCCATCCGAGGATCGAAGGATACTTATAGTGCGGAGTATGTGCACAATTTAACTAAACTTAACCAATATCATTACTTAGCAGCTAAAATGCATGTTTACATATTTTACATTTTTCGCAAAAATAAAAATTCACTAGACACTAAAAGTCTAATATTATAGTAATATTTTGCTTATCAAATACTTAATAGTTCATAAATAGGGCTTGGAATTTGTAGCGTTTGTATTTTTTTTCGTAATACTCCAGGATATAGCTAATCAAACACAAAATTCGGTTCGTATATTACAAAGTTCAAATAAAAAAGTTTTTGTTGCATTTTATGCATTTTTTTACGATTTTCATGAATTAATGAATTTTTGTTACTTTAGTATCAGTTTGTTAACTTTTATATTCGGCATTTGTTAATTTTATGCATATTCCAGTTTTTTAGTACATTTAGGTTGGTACCTTTATATTTATGAAATTAAAGTGAAATTATTAAAGAAATAAAAATTAAAAAACAAACAAAATAAAAAGTAAACCATACATATTATGTTTTGATAGCGTTATTTGAAACTTTTTAATGCCTTCATTTTAGATTTTTAGTGCATGATTTTCCGAGCCTTATTCATAAATATTAGGCACATTTTTCGTAAATAATTATTGCATAAAATAAATCAATTATGTGCACTAACAACACAAAATTCATTAAACTTTCAAATATGAATTCACATGCAAAACAACATTTGTTATATGAAATCAGTTTGATTTGAAACGTGGGTAATTCAAATCCTCATTACAAAGAATACGCTCAGTTATTAAACATGCAATTGCATATAATACCGGTAATTTTTAAACTCTAGTAAATATAAATAAGTAATACAACCATTTTAAACTCAATTTCAATTAAGTTGTTGCAGTGGATACATTTATTAATCAAATAAAATGCATAATTTTTATTTTTAGTTTATTAAATGGTGCGTATTATTTTTATATTTTTAATAACTGTTTTCAACAGTTAGGTGTCTATTTATTTACACTGGCCGTTTATGAGATAATGAAGTGTAAATTTAATAATTTAAACAACTACAATCCATATAGGCATATATTACATAATTATATTCATGATAAGCATTTATTCATCTAATAAAGATTACTAAACGTTCTTACCTTATTTCCTAGCAACATGCATGGTATAGGACTGCCGTCTGATTGAGTACATTTCGCATCGACATCTTTTTTCCACTTAAGCGTATTTACAAACGAATTCTTATTTGACAAATCGAACATAATTACGCATCCATGTGCATCTTTGTAGTACACGCGGGTCATCCATGTAAATCTCTCTTGACCTAAGCAAGTGAACAACCGCAATGATTAAAAGAAGCAAGGTGCGTAATTAGTGAGCAGGTACTTAAATTAGCTTATTAGTTATTATTTATAATTATACATTCATACAGTCCATTTGAAAACTTAAAACATCTGTACAACTGTTTTGCATCAGATGACTTTGATAAACAAAAAGTATACTTTATTAAAATGTATTTAAATATATGGTAGGTCATGGAAGTACAGAAAATAAATGGGAGGAAAGTATAAATTCCGAAATGTATTTAAACGGAAAGTATATGTCCAGAATCTTAAATCTTAAAACCATATTTCTCCAGAACGAATAATTCTGGAAATTTATTCCTCACAACGTATTTTATCGGACTGTATATTTACGGAAAGTATTAACCCGGACAGTAATTGTCCGGAAGCGATAAACATATAAGTTGATTAACAAGCCGAAATGTCCCCACGTTACACTACAAGCCGAGGGATATTTTCGATTTGCGGATGCTTCGATTTTCAAAATGCTGTACTGAACTCAAAATTGATCAAATCTTTTTGAAATTTATATGAAATGTTCTCGTGATTATTGTTAGTAGTTGGTGAAAGTCTTTAACTGTTTTATTTTTTTTAAATAAATTTTACGGAAATTTCGGTAATTGCATATTTTGTCGTTTTTTGTCAATTTTTCGACAGATTTTCCCCTTTTTTGAAAAAAGTACTGAGAAATTGATAAAAATGACTTCTTAAAAGTGGGGGTGATTTTGGATCTATAAAATGACTGATCGAAACTTTTGGACAAGTATTTATATACGAAAAAGTATTTACAGAAAAAAAAAAAAAATAATAATAATAATAAATATCATTGTAAAAACATAAGCTTCTTCGCTTAGTTCAGAATCTAAAACGTAACTGTAAATCAATACATCCTTTAATAATATTCGAAATATAGGTTCTCGAAAGTATCAAATATCACCTAATTAGGATTAGGAGTTTTAGTCTCTACAGTTGTAGTCTCAAACAAATTTAAAACTGACGTAACGTTAATTATGTTACAAATATGGAGGTGAAAATAATTAAAAATTACTAATCAAAGTAGAATTTTATTACGTCAGTTATACTTATTGGTTACAATACAATCAATCGTGTTATGACTCATTAGAACTATAATTATTATTTTACATAATACTGTAGTTATATATAATTATTGTCCTGTAAATACACATACACACACACACTAATTAAATCTTCTTTAATATTTCACAATACCGTAATTAAAATATCTACGTTTATGTTTGTACTTATTAATCGTTCAATAAAACTTTGTTACAGGAACTGAAATGTAATTATTGTTTTACTTGTATACACTTTTAACTTTTAAGTAGAGATTCTTTAAGGAATATTGAATAGACATTATGTAACATCTAAAACAAACCTGCTATATCCCATAGTTGTAATTTAATAGTTTCCGTGTCGGAAACTTTGATGATTTTCAATGCGAAATCCACACCAACAGTACCCTTATACTCTCGACTGTATGATTTTTGTACATATCGTTTGACAAAAGCAGTCTTGCCCACGGTAGGATCGCCTATTATAATTACTTTGAATAACTTCTCCGGCATTTTGGTATCTGAAATGTGAATGATCTAATTAATAAAAAGTTAACTTTTTTAATGTATTTATTTATAAATGATACACAGGTAGTTACACAGTTTATGGTATATATTTAAGAAATAAGTTCATACATTTTTTAATAATCCTGCGACAGAATAATATTCAACATTTTTATGTTAAATAATCTCTAGGGAAATTATTCCCTTCATTATTTATTTTTATATGTTATGTTATACTTATTAATTTTCTCAATATAATAACAATTATTGTCATACACATATAAATTACCATTAATACGATAGAATTTGATTAGACTCTTAAACATTTCGTTTTCGTTATTGAAAAATATGATAATTTTTTAATAGAATTCATGAAAAATTTATACCCAATTCTCAATACATTAATAAATCGATAATTTGTGGAATCAACAACATGACCTAAAATTGATTTATTTTATTAATGCACGCGTATATTATTTTACATAACCATCCCTGAAGTCCTCTATCTTCACTGTGAACCCGTACAAATTTATATATATTGTTGGTATCTAGCCACCCTTGCAGGAAGTATTATTATTTAAAAAAAAAAAATTACTGTGTTAAGCCATTCGGTGCTGAATTTGGATTTTATAATTTTTCATATAACATTAGGTGTATCCTTTATCTAGGAAAAATTTAAAAATAGGACGCATTTATTAATTACGCAAAATATTAAAAATATAATAGAAGCCACGTATTTTATTTTATTATTTAGTTGTTATGTTGTTTGAGGATAATAATTCTTTTCATATATCACATATTTTTGTTGGCATTAAATAACATATAACATATTGACATATTAGAAGAGACAACAATAATAATAATTATCTCTAATAGCAATGATAACTGATAATTATTACAACATTAATTATTACACCAGGAGGAATATAAATTATTCGTATTTTACACTTCTTCTAAATTAGCTTTAGCAAATTTAGTATATGCTTCTATACTACACATAATAGTGTACGCTACTGCACACTTTTTTTGACCACAAGCCCAAATAGGGGAGAAAGCACTTTGGCAGTCAAAATGAAAATATCACTGATCCAGGACCTTCAGGCAATTGAAACGTTTCACAAAATTCAAACATAATGTTATTATTGATTTCCTTGATTTTAGATTTTGAGTGAAGTGACAAAGCTAGTGGTTTTAAAATGATACTTATTTATTTATTTTTTAATTAAAACCTTATTAAACATTTCATTTTTTATCAAGTACATAATTGCCTTAATAAATTCCTCACATGTTATTATACCAGTGGTTAGATTTTCGTAAAGGTTGTCTAGATGAATAAATTTTTACAAGCATTTAAAGCTAGAATTATGATTCAAATAACTGTTAATCCAAATAATGGCAGATATCTTTTAGCTTTACTTTGTAGTATATTTATTGTATTATATTTGGATTAAAAATTGTATTCAAGCTTACACGTATACATGACATATGTCAACTTATTATTTCATTTTTGTTAAATTCAGTTGAATTAATTTTTAATTTAAAAACACGGCAAAGTTCATCATTTTGATGAATAAAAAGAACGCATAACATCTATTATTCTGTTATTAAATTGTTAAACATACTCAATATATAAAACTGACAATTGTTGTTAACTAAAACACTACTCAAAATAGTTTTATTAAATAAATGATTCATTGTTTCGCTAAAATTCAATTATCTCCCAAGAGTATCCAACTCGAGAAGCGAAGATAACCACGGTGCAAAATATGTCTGGTTTAATTTATTATATAATGTATAGCCATATTTTCAAGTATTTGGTCCATTTAATTTAAATTTTAATTGATATGGGAGTTATTAATAGCTAAAACCTTCTTTTAAAATAATGTGAAAAAAAATTAGATATTCAATCCAATTAATAATTACTTCGAAATTACCAAAGTGAAATGTAATTAATAAAATAATATAATATTGAACCGACTATTTTGAATACTTTGACTTTTCGTTCCATATGAACATTAGAACATAAAAGGAATTAGTCAACTGTTTATTATCTATACAATATACATATTTTTGATAGTAATTTTAACTTCATACTAAAAAATAGCCATTGGGATATGAGAGAAATAAAATGATAATGCCTACTCTCAACTAACAGACACGTGCGCGCGCTTAATTGATTAGTCATCGATTCACATCTTTTTTTACATATAAAATATTTTATTTTAATACAATATTATATTTTGCATGATACTTATCCATTGTGTACGTAATAACACATAATACGAATTGGTCTGTACGTAGATCCCATAAAAACGAATATTATACGATTAAAACCATAAGCAGACTGAGAAATATATCGGCCAAGGAAAATTGCAGTTTTAGCGGTCCTCTTTTAATTACGATCAAATACATTTTTTATTCAAAATGTTCCAATATATTTATTATTTATTTTAAATAAAGTCTTCTAATTTGAAAACCATCACTCCACTCAGAATTTAAAAATTGGCCAAAAATAAATTTTTCGAAATTTGGAAAATTTAAAGTTTTGTTATAAAAGTATATTTTATTCTATACAAGCTTAAATATATGAATGTATATAATTAATTCTAAAATATTGATTCTTATATACCAAATAAAGATATTTAAGTAAGACTTTTTAATTATTTATATTTAAATAAACGTAATTTTGTTTAAAATCATCGGATTACGGGTTGGATTGGTTAATCTTATTCAATTATAAATATAAAATAAAATTTAAGCATTTACTGTTTTAGACATAAAATATGCAACATATAAATAACTTAATGACTTATTAACGATGTTGCAATTATCAGACCCATTAAAGCATATATTTATACAAACAATAACCAAATAAACTTATGCAAAAGTATAAACGAAAATATATTAAGCACTTAATCATCGAGTTATCCGGTGAAGTGGTGCTATTTACTAGACTACAATCTAATGAACGATATTGTGTAAAAATTGGCTGCTACTATTTGCTATTCCTTAAACTGTTTAAAGGATTGTAGATCTAAATTATACGAACGTTTTTTTGTCAGTTAGTGGTTTATTACTTTATCGATTTATAAGGACGTTTATCCAAAGCTCGTTTAACAATTTATGAATACATTTCAGCTAGTATAGGTAGTCACACATTTGATTATTTATTATATATAACAAAATAATAAAAAAAAAAAAAATTGTAATCCTTTTTATATTTTTGGCCATCATTTTATCATTTTGGACACTTGTGAGCTGCCGCGGTAATTTTAAAATTATTATATCAGGGACGTCATTGGGGAGCGCAAGATATGCATTCTCACCCCCTTAATTTTTAGTAACTTCACAGGAACCTGAGGACGAAAATAAAAATCTAACATCACCGATACATAAAAATCTATCGATTTGTTTTCTAATCTAAATAAATTAAATTATTCATTAATGTAATTATTAATTAATTAAAAATTAAAACTGTATTTTATTTTAAACTCTGAGTAGAGAGAAAGAATTTTTATAAAACTTGAAATTCGGATAGAGTTAGATAGTGAACATTTTGGTAAAAGAATTTTTTTCTCTTTCAAAGTTTTTTTTTTTTCTTGTAAAAAAATTTTTGTATGTAAATATTTGTACGTATATAATATTTAAAAACATTTTATTTGTAAAAAATAGCTTTATAATTTTTTCAATAAAATTATTCTGAATAACAAACTAAGGTTCCACTCAGAATTGTCTTATTGAATATGATTTATCATTTCTTTGAAATGTAATACATCCACCAAGAGTATCCTTCAGTGCAAATTTTATATATATATATATTATAAAATGAAAAGTTCTTTTTAATTAGGTATCATTTCTAATTATATTTTAAAAACAAAATTCTTAGATTTTAGATTTTTATGGTAGTAATGAATATTTGAAAATATCATTTCTATAACGTGAAATGAAAAAAAAACTTCTTGAAAATAACTGAAATGGTACCCCTGCGATACATAACATGCAGTATGATGTATAAGTATTATAGTAGGTACACAGCATTATGTGAATACAAAATGGCTTTAACTGCGAATTGATGGCTATAAGCTCGGGGCCAAAGGGTATGAGTGATAACCGCAGACCACTCGACCGTCGTATATAATATTTCACATTTCCAAACATACAATCTATTTGAACTTTATTCTCAAAATGCAAATATTACTTGATGAAATGATGAATATCACGTTATAGTTCTAATAACTGAGAATTACGCGACACCCTTGTCACATTGTAATTTGTATAAATCAATAGGAATATTTTTTTCTTATAAATAGGTACATTGTATATTTTAATATGCACAGTGGCCCACAGGGATTTTTTCTGGCTTCCGGCGGAATAATGTAATGTTATAAAATGTCACAATTTTTTCTTCAATTGTTAATATGTAATTATCATCATATGATGTGAATTAATCAGATCAATATTTTGTAATTTGTATAAAAGGTGTGGTGTTAAGATAGTGAAGACCGATTTAGTGCAATAAATAGCTAAGGTATACATACTCGTATGTGATTGACGTGATAAAATGGTATAACTAAAGCATTTTAACTCCTATAATAAGTAACCTTATTAGTTTATAACTTAGTCTAACTTAAATTACTCACTTAAAATTATTTTATTTTAAATATAAATTTATACAGTTTGTAATCAAATCGATATAAATATATTATGTCAACGAGAAAATAAATTTTAGCTTGGTTGTTAGGTACCAAGGTGCTATATTACTATTCTCATTATAATGTGCATTTAACAAATTTAAATAAACAATAATGCAAAATTATATTGATGTGTACTGATACTAAATTCTAATTATAGAAATAGTAAGATAAATATGTAGTATAGATACAAGATAGATCAACTAACTAGTGAATAGTAAAAGATTATAATTATGATAGGTGTGAATTTGAACAATTAAATTAAATAGTTTATACTTTTATATACATAATTGAAGTGATAAAATGTAAGGAAGTACCTACCAATAACTAAAACATTTTAATAAGTAGATACTAATGTAACTTTTGGTTTAATCAATATTTAATTAAAAATAATTTAATTTCAATTACAATTTCATAGTTGGTACTTAATCAAACAGATTTTTACATAAGTAATCGTGAAACTAGATTATAGTAAAATCTTATAAGTACTCTAAAATAAGCATTAAATGGACTATGGATACAATCTAAGTACATTGATATTTTTGGATTAGGTTTATTAAAGTACGTACATTAAGTGTACATAAATCACATAAATACATTAATATTTACCACTTTATTAGGTAAGGATAGGTTAGGCGAAACAATTTTCAAATTAATAATTAAAGCTCGGATGTTCATGACCTAAATTTTACTAATATATGCATTTAAAAATATCAGAATATGCAATTATATGCCTTAAAATGTATTAAATATATCATTTTTTCAACAAATTTATATATATATAATATATAATGGTAAATACTAATTCAAAATAAATTAAACACTTATTTAAACTTACTTGTTTATATTTTGAGTTAGTGACGATTGAATTTTACTTCACATTTTTTCAATGACTCATGCTTTACAAGCTTTATATTAATAAAAATCATTTATTTTCAGAGTAACTTCACTAACATAATCTTACCAAATTTAATATTACATAATATATAACAAGTAAATAAATACAATTAACTATGATTGATGATAATTGGTAAAAATTTGGAAAAAAAGTATATTATAGTATTTATAATTTATAAATATGCTATTAAATCTAAAAATGAGCAAAATATGCATTTATATGCCCAAAAATGTCAAATATGTTAAATAAGTTTTTAAATAATATTTGGAATCGGGATTTCATGAATCGGATTTATATCGCATTCCAGTATAATTCTGGCTGTGCTAAAAAAATATGCAAAGTCATAAACATCCGAGCTCTATTAATAACCAAATAAAATGAATTTATTATTACCCAATATTCTTTAATTCGAAAATAAAAATTCAGAACGGATATAACTACCATTCAGAGCTTACACCTAATATTATCTAAATTTTATTAAAATATCAACAAGTAATTACCTACGCCATGCACATTATAAGTATTACCATTGAGACTTTTTTCCTAATTTATACTCCTCGGATTTGTCTAACAGACTATATTTTAACGTATTTCATCGTTTATAAAAATTACTTATACCTATCACACAATTTTGTTTAGTTATACCTTTCAGATGAAAATCGTGAGAGTAACTTTCGGTGTCACTTGTTTCAACTGTTGAGCGTGCACTTGATCTGCGGTTACGACCGGATATTTCGTGGTCATTCCGGTACCCCTTTTCTTCTAAACTCGTTTCGCTGTCAATTACGAATTGAGTCTTTAGCAAAGACATAACATATTATAAGGTCTTCAAAACGATTTTGTTCCAACTGAAATAATCACTCCCTTATCAAGAAAAAAACTGAAACAAAAACATAAACTAGGCATATGTTATTTTGTTTGGTTTGATAGTTTTCTTCATTTAATGTGTACCTAAACGATCTAAACAGCTAGACACGTATTTCGTATACAAGAATACTTCCTAAAGTTATCCGACAAGAATCCGAAAAGCCAATTTCAAATTATTAGGTATAAGATTCCTTTTTTCATAGGCACAGAATTTAAAAAATGTCTAAAGGTTGACCTTGGCAGATTTAAAAGTAAATAAAGATGAATAGAAAGGATCAACAAATCAAAATTCCATCATAGAATATTGTTTTGCTGATTTAATAGACTATGAAAAATTTTTAAAGTAGGTATATTAATAATGCATAATTTGATTTTAATAAAGGTACTAAGAAATCAAAAAATATTTTAGATTCTCAGTGGAGTGAAAAAGCTAGTTGTTTTGCAATGTTTTTAATTTCTTTCTGAAAACAATTTTTCTATTCGAACAATTTATCGGAACTGTATGTTTAGCATATGTTCCCGGTGTTATCTACTTAGAAACTAAATCGATGGAGCCTGCAATCTTTTTTCGACGGCAAGAGAAGAGTAGTCCATAGTTTTGATATAACATTATAAATCGATAACTATATAACCATAAAACTTCTCGTGAAAAACAAATAAAAAATAATAATAATAAAACCCATGTGGCTCGTGAAAATGAGTCACACATATTTTACATTATACAATTATTTCATTCCGCGCAATGTCTACATAATAATGATTCCACTCGACGTGATTTATTGCTACCAAATTTCAACGATCTGCACTTGTCAGTTGTCACGCGGTTTAGTCAGTAGTATATTGGTAAATAAATTCAAGGGCATACGTACATTTAGGAACTAAATACTGAATTAACGAGATAAAAAAAATAAAATCGGGTTCAGCTAAATATATGGTTCATACTTTTTATATAGTCATATAACAGTGTTTATAATAGGTTTAAACTATTTTTGAATTCAGCAAAAAATAATTTGTGTTTTAGATTCTGGGCGAAGCATGTGGTTTTACAATGATTCATATTTATTTATATTTTTCTTTCTTCAATTATTTTTTTCCATCTAAAATTCATTCAGATCAATACCTACGTTTAAAATGAGTGTTTGTGAGTTTTTAATTCTCAATAGTTTTATTATTATTTTTAATTAAATTAAATTTTAAATTCTTGATAGCACGCTGTATGAATTGAACCTCTTAATTAAAATGTATTACTAATAGCCGTGAAAAAATCTTAAAAAAACTAATATCAGTTGGTTTTATCAGCGTTCAAAGTAAGAATTTGTACAAAATTCATTTTTTAACGTAAAAATAGATTTTTTTTCAGTCAAAAACAACAATTATTAATTTGAAGCTCAATATTTTGACTGACACTAACAAAATATTTTTCGTATGCTTTTCTTATCTTTATTAAAAATATTCGTGAAGATGGGTAATTTTATGCATATTCTGAAACAAAATTGTCAGTACCAATTGGCAAAAGAAATGAAGATATCTAGTAAATCTATTAAAAATTAAATATTGTGTAACAAATTGAATGTTATAAAGCACAGAATCATTCTTAGTTTAATATTTAATTACATTTGTAATTTCAAAACTAAACGTTTATTTTGCTTTCAAACACATTTTTAAAAGGCAGAATATTTTCGCATTTTATTTTATAATAAATAATAAATACGAGCAATAGAAAATATGGCAGGCGAAGTCGAGGGATGAATGATTCGACTTGTTAGGATAGTATGACATTCAATTATTACTCATCATTAACAGAAAATTTATTATTATTTTTTTTTTTCTTGAAAACAAATAGAAAGAAATGACAAAATAAATTGTTATATTTCTAAAGCTAGTGTATATTTTTAATACTAATTTTGATATGGGAATGATAATGATATGGGAATTTTGATATGACACTGTTTTTCCCCCAGAACTTATCCATAGGAGTAGTTGCCTCAATGTTTTCATGTATTCCACGCCTACACGCTTAATTACTTAAGTTTAATAACTGAGTTATGTTATAATATAAAATATGTAATAAGCTACTATAATAAAATTATGATTTGTTAAGTTACTAGTTCTTCTTCTTCTTCTTCTTCGGTAAATTCGGCCACTAGGACCATCCCGACATACATCCTTGCCTCCAATTTTCTCTATTCGCTGCCTGTATTCTCCAGTCTATCCCTCCTCCTAGCGCTTTCACATCATTTCTAACTACGTCTTCCCACCTCAGACGTGGTCTTCCCAGTGGTCTTTTTCCAATAGGATTTTCTTCTAATACTATGCGTATGAGTGGGTTTTGGCTACGCCAAGCATGCCCAGCCCATGCCAATCTTTTGTTCTTTATTGTATCGAGTATACTGGGTTTACGGAAGAGTGTTTCTAGTTCACCATTTTTCCTTATTCTCCATTCTCCGCTTAGCATATCTTTTACTGGTCCAAAAATCTTTCTTAGTATCTTTCTTTCCAGGACTAAGAGTTTTCTTTCCTCACTTTTCCTTAATGGCCATGTCTCAGCCCCATAAGTAATTACAGGTCGTATTAATGTGCTGTATAATTGTTACTTATGAAAAAAAAAAAATTGGATTAAGTCAAGTAACATTGTAAAGTTATACTCGTATTTGCGAGATTTATTTTAATTTTATATAATAAACTTTCAAGTAAAATGGATTATACATATAGGTTTATACCAATTTGTAGTTAAATTATCAATTGCATAATCTCAAAAAAATTCAACTTTTATTTGTGGTATAACTTGTGATATAAATTGGTAAGTTACAAAATAAGAGGGGAAAAAGTAATTAGTTACAAATTACAAGTTGTTTTTTTAATAACTCGTTTGTTTTTAGGTAACTTTGTTACTTGTTACTTTTCATATTTTTGTATGGCTCCATGCCAATGATGTGTACAAACTTAAAATTTAAATTATTTAATAATGAAATCAAAAAAATGATTGTACTAAATAGGGATGATGAACCTTTTGGTACCCGTGTGTCAAATAAAAAATTTAATTTCGATTTTATTCTCCATGCATGTCAGTATTCCTGTCGACCAATTTTTATTTTTATTTATTTTTTCGCTAGTAGCTTAAATTATAGCGATCAAACCAGAGTTGGCACAAAAAAGCCCAGCTTGAAAAAACCATGGCTGCTTTTCTGGGTTAAACCCACTTAAATTTTTAAAAACCCATTAAAAAAACTAGGGATACTTTACTGGGTTAAACCCATTAATTATTTAAAGAAACCTATTGAAAAAAATCCAGTTTTATAATTGGGTAGAATCTATTTTTAATTTTTTAATTTTTTTGGTATGAGGTGTATTTTAGATATGTCTACTTTATTTTTTTCGAAGTATTTAGACCTTCCGAAAAAAAAAAAAAATCAATAAAAATATTTAAATTTAAAAATCAATAAAAAACTTAACAATAACAAGAATTCAAAATTAAGAAGACATTAAAGAATTAAGCTAAATCAAATGAACGGTTGTAGATCAAAAGCTCGTTATTCTATTATTAATAAGATAAAAAATAGTGCAGTCAAATACGAAAAAAAAAAAATTCAGATGGGTTAATATTTAGGAAAAACTCGGGAATTTTGAAAAAAAAAATCGATAAAACCGCCCAATTAAACAATTTCACATTAAACCCAACGGATTTTAGGGTGTTTTGGAGTTTTATTGGAAAAACCCCAAAAAAGCTTTACCGGGTTGGATTTTTTCAATAAAACCCGGATTTTTGCCAACCTTGGTTCAAACACATAAATAGAATTTTATTCATTGTTAAATTCAAACTTAACTCATATGTACTATTGTAAGTTAATGTTGTTATAGGTTAATACATAAGTTTTACTGAATTTTTCATAGAAAGTGAACTAGCAGCAAGGGATATAGATGTAATTAGGAGGCAATCAGACATTAGGTGTATTAATGTTTAAAGAATATAACAAAATTGTTTGTATATTTGTATATATATATATATATATATATATATATATACAACGACCTTTTTGCTATTTGTGTAAGACTGACGCTGCTATGGACAAGGTAGCCTTTAAGTGGCGTTTTTGCTAAGGTAGCATTTTAATTAAAACGGTCATTATTTATATTTTAATAACGTGACATTTTAATTAAAAAGTTTCCCAATTTTGTTTTTAGATTTTTTTAAAAATATTTTCACAAGGACTAGTGATGAATAAAAATATGATACAGTTATAGTTAATCAAAATGATTGTTTTCGTGATAATTCCCATACGCTTTTTTAGTTCATATATTTGTAAAAGTATTATTCATACAATTAAATACAGAAGTATAAAAGTATTTTTGTATCATTGAGATGATAGTAAAAGTTAAAAGTTAATCTCGAATCAATTTTAGTTATTCCAAATTTATACAGGAAAAAACACAATATGACTAACAATTATAAAATTTAAAAACATATTTGAAACTTAATTAATTTTTATGCATTGAGCACGGCTTGAAACTCAATAATAGTTTTAATGGTTTTTATTTTGTGTTTCAACAACAGTTTTTAAAAGTTAGCAGTTTTGATTGACAGTTATTACAATCTAAATAATTCCCTGAGGCACTTTGTTAGAGATACTGAAGTATGCCGTAAACTAGATTTTTGTGAAATCGATTTTAGTTATTTTATCGTAACTCTAAAACTTATTTTAGAATAAATTAGAAATTTTCACCCCTTATTATAATAAAATAGCAAAGACTGAGACTTAAATATATATATTTATTATTAAACTGCTTCTGTTATCTTTGTAGCTTGGTTTTCCAAATTGAATAGCATAGCAATTAGTATGAATTATTTATGACAATTTACATCTCTGTAATAGTTACACAGTAACTATAGTCATGTGGTTATAACTCATCAATAGTATTAATGTAAAAATGATGTTGATAAGAAACACAAAATAAATTGTATAAGTATGGTTTTGAGGTGACTACCACTAGTACTCATGAGACTGACTTCGGTCCATATGCATCTATCAAATCGAAAAGGGCAAAAAGGTCCTCCATGGGGTTATCGGTAGGTGCAGGATGATTCTTGTGATAAAAATAATCAATTTTTAAATAAAAACAGCGAGCATGTGTGTTATTGTAAAGGCATACGGATTCAGAAGATTTTCCGTTCAATCATAGCATAGCGTTCTTGAAAAATATTCTGAAGAGTACGACATAATAATATCAATAAACGACTCAAACAGAAAATGATGGCAATCATTATACAATTATTATTTTGCAGATAAGCTCCAACGAACGTTACGATCCACTAGATAATTATTATAATGCAGACGAATAAATCCATTATTCATCTGTTTCTTTAATTTCTTAAATTTAACGTGGTTATCAAAATGCTGATTGACATCGTAATGAAAGAGAGCGATGTACACAGAATGCCTACTTTTAAACGTAGAAATAGAGTTAATTTTCTTATCTACAGTATCTTATAATATTATCAATGAAATAACTTTCAAACGTAAGCTGTTGTGTAAAATATTTTATATCACTTAACTTTCTTTTTCAAATTGCTGTGCACTAAAAAAATTGAATAATTTTTAATTTAATGAGTTTTTACACTGGATTGAAATTAATATAAATAAATATGTATGCTCTGTTTATTTGTCCATTTATTGTATAAAATAATCGAGCAGCCCATCGAGCAGTTATGACAGAAATATCGCGTATTAATAATAATTAATATTACGTCTGAATAAACAGCAAATAATATTGGAGTGTGTATGCTTGTACATAATACTTATAACTTGTATGTAAGTTATAGATTACAATACTCGCATGACAGTATGGGTACGTGAATAAACAATTTAATTTTCCATTTTTAATGTTTTATTAAAGCAAAAAACTTAATTGGGTAGTTTCGCATACACAAAGATAAGTATTCACAGAATTTTCTCGACAGGTTATTAAAATATAAAGTTGTGGTGTAATTTGTTTTTAATAATTAATATTACCAGCTAAAAATCAGAATGTTTTAAGCAAATTTAATTAATTAATCAAACATTGAGAAATGTAGCTGCATAGTAGAACAATCAACTCCTCTGTCATATTAATTATATAACATTTAAAGAAACAATTTGGAAACAAATTGTCAGGGATGAACAACGTTTAAACTTTTTTATTTTTATGCTAATTATCTAAGCAAAATATAATCGTTTTTATTATTATCATACAATTTTTTAAGTTTTTTTTTGAAACGATATCAAGTACGGTTCATTTCAATCTTACCTACCTACATAAAGTATTTTGAATACTTTAATAGAATTTTTGTCAGCTTACCTACGTATCAATAAACTGTACTATAAGTGTAATTAACAATATAATTAGAAACTAATTTACGTTTTCAAACAATTTTATGTTTGGATTGACCGATTTGATGTACGTATAGGATATTTTATTTTCATGATGTGCAGCTATAAAGGAAATCCTTATTTTTAAGTCTAAAAATTGAATATCGGCTGCTTTTCGTCTTTATTCAATGCATTAAAAAAAATGGCGTTAATTTTATTTTTTTATTTTATTTATATATAATTAACACCCCAAAGGGGTAAATAGTACAGATAAGTATAAGAATTAATAATAAATGTTTAGGCTATTTGAATGCCATCATAATTCAACCGATTCCTATACCTTTAAAGAAGTTTAAGTTTTATAAAACGGGGGAAATATTAATTTTTGAGTGCATTCCCTCGAATTACACAATACTAAAAAAATTTTAAAAGAAATATTTCTTAATAATTTCGTATTTTCCGTAAAATTAAAGAAAATCAATGTAAAGTTAGAGTTTTAGAAAAAGGTTTTAATTTTGTACTTGTATTTTCTCAAATTTTAAAATCACAGAAAAGTTTTATACTACCACAATAATAATTATTCAACACACGTATTCTATAAATAGCTTTTAATATAATAGGTACAGTATCATATTTTAATGTTGAAAAATGATACCAATAATTCACGAAATGTATAGAGATATAATCGATATCAACAACTCATTATTGAAAATGTTGCGATATCGCAAAATAAAAGAAGAAAATTCTGAAACCGTTATCTAAAGGTATGTATTTATTATAAATAATTTTAAAATTATTGATTTTATTGTTAGAATTCAATTTATGTTACAGGAAAAATAACTTGAAAAAGAGTTCTCGGGAATAAATAAACAAAATTTTATATACGTCGATATAGATACTGAATTTCGATGAACCAATATTGAGAGGACAAAAAAATATCAAACAAAAATACATAGTTGACCAATACCAACATTTTAAATAAATAAACAAAAACATTAATCATGCAATTTAATATTTTACTTCCAATGCCCAACATTTCAAAAATTAGGTGTAACTAATTTAGCTATAATTTATAATCAATAATAAGAAAATAATCAAATTAAAAGAAAGAATTTGTGATGTCGAAAACGGGAGCCGTTAATAATATTAATTCTATTACGAATGATAGTAATATTCGTGGGACGGGAACTGTTTGAAAAAAACGCGAGCCGAACGGGCTACACCCAAATATATTCGTGTACCTATAGGAAATATGATTAACTAATTCACCTTTGAAATGAAGTAATAAATTATTAACATACATGTTGTCAATAAGTGGAAATATTAATAACAATAATAACTATACTATTTATCTATGAGTATAAACGACTACATATTATTATTATTAGCTGCGTCTGAGATAAAAACAAAATCGATAACCATAATACTAATAATATTATTGAACTGCGGGTCATCTAAACGAGCATAAACACGACTGTCCAAATTACGTCTCGATTACCTTATCGCTGTAATAATACATCTATGTATAATAATTTCAGTATTCAGTTGCTCATATTATATTAATATTGTATGAAATGATTATCGTGTGCTTTGGATGTATTTCTTAGCGTACTTACCACATCCCAAAATTTCTCAATATTGTGAAAAATTATACAGAATACGTATGAAAAAAAAGATGTGCTACGTAAAAAATATTTTGGATTTCGTAATACTACCGCCAAGAACAAATTAACATTTATAAATGACTAATTATTGATAAGTAAAACTTATTTGAAGCGTAATACGCTATATATATATAAATAGATGCATTAAAAATGCACAATAGGTCGTTATTAGCAAAAAAAAAACTTTACTGGATTATTTTAAGGATACATGGATAGGTCGCATTGGCTGTAATAATAAAAGAAGAAATCCCAAATTTTAAATTGATATGTGGAACTGCTATGATCTTGTTCAAAACAATTTACCTAAACCAAACAATTCTGTCGAAGGATGGTACAACTCATTTTACTCTATTTTAAACGTTGTCCAACCATCCATTTGGAAATTTTTAAACGCATTAAAAAAAGAAGAACAATTAAATAAGGTAAAAATTGAACAAATAATAGCAGGAAGAAAACCACACACACAAAAAGCGGACATACTTCGCACGATGGGTGGTATTCTCTAAATTTTAAAGAAACGATAAATCATTTCTTCAGTAAAACGATTCTGAACGAAGGAAGTTAATAATATAAGAAAAAAAAAATGCAAAAATTCCGAGTGCCG
>JAIPRM010001682.1:0-35792 GCA_025469315.1 Stegophylla sp. TES_Ste_2020
TCGTTTTTGTAAAATTTTGGGTAGTTTTTTCCAAAAAAAAAATTGAAGATTTGAGAAATTCAAAAAATGACCTCTTTAAAGTAGAATCTAGAGGCAAATATGGTTTCAAAAAGTTATTGATCGAAACTTTTGGACAAGTATTTCTATACGAAAAGTTGTACACAAAAAAAAAAAAAATAAATAAATAAAAAAAAAAAAATAATAAACATCATTGTAAAAACACTAGCTTCTTCACTTCATTCAGAATCTAATAAGCAATAGTTATTAACAACAAATCACTTGAATTATTTTAATGTATTCATATGATATGTGTATTCTCGGGTCCGATACTCTTGGTGGGCGTGTTGAATTTTAAAGAAACGATTCTTCAATAATACAATTCTGTGTCCAAGTATGTAATGCAATGTACAGAACAATAATATTTGTAATTTTCATCACACCCATCAAGAGTATTTAAACCGAGAATCAAAGAACATTTCATGGTGTGAAATGTAATTTTCCGGATTTCTTGTCTATACTTTACTTCACTTTATTTTATTTTATATTATAGGAATAGTAGTTATTGACTTTTCGATCGCCGATCGATGATTCACTTGTCTTAATTATTAACGTTTAATTAAAATATGAATGTCGTATAAAAGCAATATGTCATTGTGATCGAGAAAACAATTTTGTGTTTGACTCGGCGTTTGCATTACAGTTTACCAATTACATTGACTACACCTAAGCTAAAATATTAAAATAGGTCGTCATAAAAACAATAAATCCGTTATATTTTAATTCGTTTTCGATCGATATGGTAGTACGACATTAAAAAGTGATTAATATTTAATGATTAATTACCTACCTGATATGTGTATGTGTGTGTGTGTATATTACGTGGAAAAACTTGTTCCACAAATTTTAGTTATATGCAAATCTCGCTAGAATACTTTAAAAATAACCAAACGCGTATTTCATCCTCTTTAGACCTTTTTTCCTAATTACATATAATCATTTTGTAGTTGATTCGGTTTATACTTTTTTTTTTTTTTGATAATAATTTCATCGTTTTTGTGAATAAACATTATTGTTTTTGTTTTTTTTTTTACTTTATTATGAAATATGGCAACTAATTTATTTATTTTATCTAATCAAAGCTTAATTTCGTCTAAGTTTATTATATATATACATCTATGACCAAATGTACTTATTTTTTTAGAACATTATTCTTTTTAGACGCATTGTACTCAATAACTTTGTTAAATACTTAATATGCAATGTACTATTTTCTTTCTTTAACGATAATATCGAAGATTATACCTATTTACAATAAAATTGTTAGTATTTGTTTATATTTTATGGTTTGACCTAATGCATATATTTTGTACAATCATTTTTTGACGTAAAACTAGTACTTTTAATTTTGCATTATTATATACATACTAGCTGTACCTGTGCACTTCGTTGCCCAAAAAAATGTCCGTTTATATATGCCCATATAAACAGAATAAACTACATTTTTGTTTATTTAGATCTAAGTGTTGTCATGGTTACCAAAGTACTTTACCGTCCCGTCTAAATACCGCCAAGATCGATTAATCCGTTTCAAAAATTAGCCCGTACAAACAAATAAAACTTTTTATTTTTTATTCATATAGAGGTTTTACGAAGTGCTGAACCCGTGCACTTCGTAGCCCGTTAAAAAATTAAAAGATGGTCCGTATTTTATACATATTATTTTCTGTAACCAATGGCAACCCTATACAAACAACCAAATACCTATTCAAAATTTTAAAATGTCTGTATTAGCCACCCTTTAGAGATTGAATTTTAGAAATTTTCTTTCGTAAAAACCTTCTCCTGGAAATTACGAACATCTTAAAAAAAATTTAAGCCATATCGGCCAAGCCGTTGTCAATTGATGAATTGTTATACGTTTTTGGTTCGTATGGGAAAAAGAAAAGAGCTGTTTTTAGGGTTTTTCTGGCAATTATTCAAATTTTTCTCACCATAAAAACCGTCCTTGAACTTCAACGAACATTTGAAAAAAAGAATTGGCCAAATTGGTCCAGGCGTTGTTGAGTTATGCGCTTACCAACACATTTTGCGATTCATTTTTATATTATAGATTTTACAATTATTAATGAAAGCAATGAGTTGGAACATAGTTAGGTAAATTTGTATAAGTTACGCCAGATTATAATAGATAAAATAGGTTTTGATTTATGATTCCATTAAGTACACATTCGATTAAAACATTCTACACGTTTAAAAATCCAAATTAAATTTAAAAAACTTTCCCCCGATCAGAATAATGTTTGTACATTTTAAATTGCATATCTCTGTAGGCTTAAACTTGAAATAAGCAAATTGTCATAAAATGATTTATATTGGCAGTTCGGTGATTAAAACAACCCTCGAAAATCACGTATAAGATCATTATGATCATAAATGACACCTGTCGATAAATTAAAAGTAAAATGCTGCTGCGACTACGTGATTAAATTCATACATTAATTGTCTTCAATTAATTCATAAACGATTTTTTTTTTTTTTTTTTAATTAGGTAATTAGGTACCTAATTATATAAAATAAATAAATAAATATATCTCAAACTATACTATACAAATCTAATACCTATAATGGTGAAATCAAAGAACAACCACTGTTTGCCCCTCCCTCGATAAATTCCCCTCGGAAGTCCTTGCTATATATAGGCCTATTATTGCTTATTTGGCGAACAATAATAAAATTCTCGTACGAAATCACAAGTTCGGAGGATCGTTCGCCCGCAACGCGCGTGGTTCCATTAGCAAATGAACACATTTTTCGCCCGTCGATGAATAGTTAATCGCGGGGCTTATTTATCGGCCGACGTGTCGTGTGGTGCGTGAAATTCGCGCCTTTCGGACAACTCGACGTGGGAAATAAAACGTCCGACAGTGCCGTTGTTGTTGTCCGTTGGAAGCGGCGTCGGTGTGTGTATTGTAGTACTAATAATAAATTGTCATTGTCTTGTTTTGTTTTTCTCATTCACGACTTTCGAGGGGGGGGAGGGGGCCTAAAATAGTGGGTTTTTGAGCACAAAGTGTGCATAGTACGAAAAACTATGGGTGAAGTTTTATTTTCTAAATTGTGTCGTCTCAAAAAAATCTCCGTTAAAACAATAAAATTATGAAGTAAAGTAAATTAAAGTAAAGTAAAGCAAAGCAAAGCAAAGCAAAGCAAAGTAAAGGAAAGTAGGCCAGACATACTTCGCACCACAGATACACACTTCGCTCTTCGGGTCAGGTACTTTTTGGTGGGTTTATGTAATTTTTTTAAAAAAAAAAACGATAAACTGTTTCTTCAATAAGACGATTCCGGACGAAATAAGTTGATATAATATAAAGATCAATAATTGTCGTCATTTTCAACGCACTTACCAAGAGTATCTGATCCGAAGAGCGAAAAATATTCGTGGTACTAGGTAATCAGGCTTTCTTGCCTTTACTTTGCTTTTTTTTGTTTTTTTTTCATGTAATAAATAAAGAAAAAATATTAAATGATAGAAAATATGTTGGAAAAATTTCCAAAACTTTTTTCTTACTTTTTCAAAATTTTCTTGCACCAAAATCTTTCTTACATTATTGCCTACTTATGTTTTCATAAATTTCGGATTAAAAAAAATGATGATTTCCGAGTCTTTTTTGTCAAATTTGGGGTATTCTTTTCAAAAAAAAATTGAAGAATTGAGAAATTCAAAAAATGACCACTGTAAAGTACCAATTGGAGGCAAATTCGGTTTCAAAAAAGTTACTGATCTAAAGTTTTAGACGAGTAGATCCATATGAAAAAGTGTTCACAGAAATAAAATAAAAAAAGAAGAAACATTATTTAAAAAACACTAGCTTCTTCACTTCGTTCAGAATAAAAAACGCATTTTTATATTGTATTAAGTAAACTTTTGTAGGGCTTAAAAAATAATATTAATGAATTTTATTTTGATGAATCGTATTAAGGTTTTTTTGAAGAAGAAGAAGAAGAAGAAGAAGAAGAAGAAGTCAGCAAATATTGAAAATAAGAGTCAATGTGTTCGAATAATAAATGTGCGGTACGAAATTTTCAAAATGTTAGGCCTCACTCTCGAGTGTTAATAATAATTATTATTAACTGCAACAAGTAACCGGTCAGCGAGAGGTACTTAGGGTACCGCCGGACCCGAAATACGATACTACGATACACTTGTACTGTATCGTAAGCGAAAATCAAAATAAAAAAAAAAAAATATATATAATAATAACAAAGGATCGACGTTTTTACGCGAAGATCCACGATAATTCGATACGCGCGTAATACGATCTTCTCGCGCAAATCGTCAAAAAAATACGAAAATAAAAAAAAATAAATAAATAATAATAAAAAAAAAAAAACGCGAGCGTTATGTACACGAGATTTTTTTTTTTTTTTTTTTATTCCTTTTTAATACGAACACTTCTCGCGCACGGCGGCGCTAAGTGTACTGACCTATCGAGTACGTCTATTTATTACGACGTCGGGTAAACCGAGTCGCGCCACGCCAGACTTTTTTCGTCGACCGCAAAATAAAGATAATATTATATCGTGTTCGACTCGAACCGTGTATCGAATTAGTTTCCGCGTTTAAACAGGCGTTTCATAAATAATTATTATTACAGGCCGACGCAAAAAAAAAAAAAAAAAAAAATATCCCACGAGTGCAAAAAAAAAAAAAAAGAAGAATATTCTATTCGTAACTCGTAAGCGCAAATAAATTTTAAAAATTGGTCGTTTACTTATACATTGTTTTTACAATGATGATATTCTTTTTTCCTTCTGTGAACTCTTTTTCGTATGGATCTACTTGTCCGAAAATCTCGATTAGTAATCTTTTGAAACCGGATTTGTCTGTAGCTGGTACTTTAAAGAGGTCATTTTTTTGAACTCATCAATTCTAAGAAATTTCAAATTTGACGAAATTTGATAAAATATACTCGGAAATCATCGTTATTTGATCCAAACTTTATGAAAATTTAAACATAGTAAATTAAAGTAAGTAAAGTAAAGACAAAAAAGCCGGACATACTTGGCACCACGTATATTCTTCGCTCTTCGGGTCAGATACTCTTGATATGTGTGTTGAAAATGACGACTATTATTGATTTTTATATAATTTACTTCTAACGTTCAGAATTGTCTTATTGAAGAAATGATTTATCGTTTTTTTTAAAATTCCACAAACCCACCAAGAGTATCTGTCCCAAAGAGCGAAGAATATCCGTGGTGCGAAGTATGTCCGGCTTTCTTGCCTTTACTTTTTTTTGTTTATTATACATATATTTTAAGACAAAAAAGCCGTACGGAAAACCATGGATTTTACAAAATTATAATCAGAAATGTCTAAGGTTTTGGGCAAATATTTAGTACTTAAACTACAATATCATAAAATATAGTATTAAAAATGTTTTTCGTCCTTACAAAATCCACGAAAAATTCGAAAATTCCTCGTTTTTCACATAAATTCGACCTCTCCGAGGAAGGAGAAGTCGATTCATTACGTTCAAATTTTACCGAAAAGGTAGTGAACAAAATTTTGAGCCCGTGATGTAACATTTTTGATTTTCAAAAACACGAGTACCACCAGTGCCGGATCTAGGACATTTGACGCCCGGGGCAAGTATAAATGTACCGCCCATAACTATACACTCCATATGTGGAGCTGGAGGGCCTGTCCTTGGGGTGAAGAGGGGGCGTTTTAACACAATTTTTTTTTTCTATGACATTAATAATGTTTATGAACTTTTAATGAACTTTAAAAATATTATCTACGTCAAACAAAAATAGTCAATTATATAAATTCCTAAACAATATATAATATTATATTAATTTTCAAGTTTAAACATTTTAAATGAAAAATAATTTGAAAAATTTGTACATTTTTAATGTACCCAAACTAAACTTCGTACCCCGACGGCGCCCGGCGCAATGATACCCACTTGCCCCCCACCCCCTAGATCCAGAACTGAGTACCACTAAGTATGTACAGAAATCAAAAATTTACACGACTAGTCAGCTAAAATGCGCTTTTCGAACGTTTCCGTACGACTATTTTCTCAAGTGCGCGGCAAAGTTTAATGAACTACTACACAATAATATTGTTATTAATGGCTTCGGCTCAATCGGAACAATAGGAACACTGTAGGACGGATTCTCTCTCTCTCTCTCTCTCTCTCTCTCACTTACCTCTCCTCTTACCATCTCTCACCATCTCTTACCTACGGGGCAATTATAAATTATATTATTAGCGGTGATATTGCCGACGTCTTGGTCCCGGCATTGTATTAATTGAATTAATTGCAAGACGTGTGTGCCGCAGTGGGTAATTATTATTACTGTACAAAATACGCGCGTGGGCAGACGTGGACATTTGTAAAAACGCGTTCGTTACAACTGTACCCAATAATAATTATAATAATAATAATAATAACTGATAATTAACAGTACACCGTGTGTTTGTACGTTTAATCAAACAATCAGTGTAGTTTTTAGACAAAACAACCGCGTGTGTCGAGACAATAGTCTAATTAAATATTATATTGTATCACTTCTATGTTAATTATCGTGCGCGATGAAACAAACTGCTGTGAGGTTTCTCGTATGCATTGTATCTCTAATTATTTTTTCCCCCGTACGATCTCATTTGTCTATGTCACGTACTAGCCAGAATAATTTCGGTAAGTGAATTAATCCCCGTTTGATATGTATCGAAGAGCCAGAATGACGACCGGAGGAGAAGCGTTCACAATCCACCACAGTATCGTGTGAAATAGTTACTTTTAGATTCTGAACGAAGTAAGTTGTTTTTACAATGGTGTTTATTTTATATTTATACTTTTCGTATGGAAATGCTTGTCCAAAAGTTTCGATCAACAACTTTTTGAAACCGGATTTGCCTCTCTAGATTATACTTTAGAGAGGTCATTTTTTGAATTTCTCAATTCTTCAATTTTTTTTTTGGGGAAAAAACTATCCAAAATTTGACAAAAACGACTCGGAAACCATCATTTTTTTTATCCAAATTATATGAAAATTTAAACATTGTTAGAAAAACATATAAGAATGATTTTGGTGCAAGAAAATTTTGAAAATGTGAAAAAAAAAATTTTAGACATTTTTCTAACATTTATTTTTTATATCATTAACTTCCCTCGTTCAGAATCGTTTTATTGAAGAAATGATTTATCGTTTCTTTAAAATGCAATACACCCATCAAGAGAATCCCACCCGTCGTGCGAAGTATGTCCGGGTTTTTTTTTTTTATCAAGCTCATCGAAACGCTGTAATAAAGTCTACCACACAGAATATTATACTACAGTTGTCGATAAGTTATATTTGACTTTCGGCTACGTGGTTCTGGTGTTTACAAAAAAAAAAAAAAAAAAAAAATGTAAATTAAAGTAAAGTATAGACAAGAAAGCCGGACATATACTTCGCACCACGGATATTCTTCGCCGCTCCTGGGGCCAGATACTCTTGGTGGGTGTGAAGAATTTTAAAGAAACGATAAATAATTTTTTCAATTAAACGATTCCGAACGAAGGAAGTTAATGGTATAAAGAACGTTAAAATAATAGTCGTAATTTTCAACACACAAAATAAAAAAAAAAAAAATTAAAAATTGAAGAATTGAAGAACTGAGAAATTCGAAAAATTACCTCTGTAAAGTACCAACTGGAGGCGAATCCGGCGTCAAAATGTCACTGATCGAAACTTCTGGAGAAGTAGATATGAAAAAGTGTTTACAGAGTAAAAAAAATAACGATAATTTTAAAATTAACTAGCTTCTTACTAGAAAAAAAAAAATAATAATAATAATCCAATGAAAATTCTCACCACTTATCTAGTCGAAAATTCGAAATTTTCGCTTTCAATCCGTTTTTTTTTTTTTTTTTTTTCTAATTTCTCCCCGCGAACACCACCGCGTCGTCGTCTCGACACGAGGTCGTCCGGCCGAAATAACAATATTTAAGCACGACGTGTATTGTATTTCGGCGTCGACTCCGAGAGCGTGAACAACACACACTCGCCGTATTATAATAATAATAATATTACAGTACCGGTCATTAAGCACGCGACGGTGCGTTTAAAGGGAACGAACGGGCGGGCGGCTCTCTGGTCGTTGTTTGCGTTGCGCGAGCCGGTATTTATTTTAATTTTTTCCCATTATTATTATTATTTATTCGTTATTCGGTTTTTCGGTTTATTTTTCTCTGTTTCTCCCCCCCCCCACCCACCCTACCCTAAGTACGAGTATTCAAATTTTCCATCCAGACCGCGACATCTCGGCCACCACTCAGGTAGGTACGCGTGTCCGAGATCGTGACGCACGGGTTAACGATCGCATAACATTTAAAAAAAATGATATTTCTTCGACTCGAATATTATTTGGCGCGAAACGTTTATACTATTGTTTTCTTTCGTGTCGTACGCGGACAACAGACGGACGTTTTTATGCAAATATTTTATCGCGTGTCCGCGTATCCGATTGCGAGGTTGCGCCGCCGCGCGTAAGTGTTAATTTACACACCGTTCGATAAATAATAATAATATTGCGCCGGTCTTTCGGAAAACCGGAAACGGAAAGTGCCTCTGCGGGCGGGGGGGGGGGTGGGTGGAGGGTGACTTGTGCTGCGTATACGGACGTGTACAGTTTCCGCCGCCCGAAATTAACGGCGGCGGTGATACCCAAAAACGCGAACCAAAACTGTTTTCACCGATAGCCCAAAAAGTGCGAAATCGATTTGTACCTTAGTATTATTGCATTGATAAAAGCGCGAAAAATTATGTGTTTCGTGCACTTACGACTAAGTACGACTACAACTGATTTTCGCAGTAAAGCATATAATAACAGAATGCTATCAATACTCCGAACAGTTCAGAAAACACAACATACCATCCAACTTGTAAGAAGCTCTGGGACCAAACATCAAATTTGTTGGCCTTCCTAAGAAAAACCGATCTATACAGCAAAATCTAAACGTAATGTTATTGAAAACCGTAATATTAATGTCAATAATAATTATATATATATAAGTAACACCATGTAAAAATTGTAATCTTAGTTATAGTAATCACTTATTATGTATTTAACACAAAAACTAATAACCTTTGTTGTTGATGTTTTTTTATGTTCAATAAAAAAAAAAAAAAAATATGTAGAAAAGATAAAAAATTTAATGGTAAAGGTAATTAAAGAATGTTTTGCGCTTTTTCACTGCACCGGATTACCGTCGCCTTAGCACTTGTTAGTATTAATATCAGTTAGTACTAGAAATTTAACGTTTTCGCCCATAATCATCAGCAGACTGAAAATAATTGTAAGCTTTTTTTTTTTTTAAAAAAAAAACAGCGGAATTTTATTCACGTTATTTTTTTGTGAATTTCGATGTATTGAAATCGAAATTCGAACGTGCAGTTTTTGAAACACTCAAATTTAAGTACGAAGGAAAATAGTTTCTTGGACGCATATTTAGTTATCAACGTAGTACTTAATGTACTCGTATGATCAAAGAACTATATTATCTTTAATACTTAAAGTTGAATAGTTCAAAAACTATTGTTTCTAAATTTGATTTTAATACATTAAAATATTCACAGAAAAATGACCTGAATAAAATTTTGCACTTAAAATAGAGGGTTTAAAAACGAAAGTTTGTATATCCAGTGGACACCGTCAATGTGATATTAAAAAGTAGTTATGGAAGACATAATTTTTATAGTATTTCGAACAAAACATAAAAAGAAAAAAAATCCAAATTTTTGCATTTTTATGGCCAAAAATAGAGTTGAGCATGCTTAAAAGATTACCTTATATATTATATATATACCAAAATTGTATTCTAATTAGAGATACCGTAACACATCTAATTTTGATAACATGCAAATTATTTGTTTTCATCGCCTACCTTTCTAATTATATTTCAATAAGCTACGCAACGAATTCGAAACATTTTAAATTTTGAAATTATACATCTATCAAACAGTGAGTACCTTAAATATTAGACGTTAATCCACTAACCGTATGAATAACCTTAACCAATAATGTAGGCAATCAATTTTCCTTCAACACTATTGATACTCTCGAGCAGCACGAATCAAATTTTGTTCGTGTTCGATTAACTCCCCATCCCCCTCACTCCCAAAACATAGGTACGGACCTTGACATTACACGCATTGCCACGAGTACCTAGTTTACTACATAATAATATCGTGATATTAGATTAAAATACATATACATACATATTATGTATATATTATTATCTACATACCGCGGTACAGGTATTATCCTATCCTCGTGTCTCTCGTGACCAATCCGTAAATTAGTGTTTACGGTGGTTTACACTCTTCTTCGCCTTATTTTCATATTTTCTTTTCGTCTGTCGTTGTGTGTGTACGAATCACACCTTACGAGGTCGAAGATTTTTTTTTCTCCTTCCCATCGGTCTCGGCCGCAGTAGTACGACAATACAAATTATTGGTAAATTATTATTATTATTATTATTATTATTTTTATAATACAACACTTTATGTTACGATAATATAATATTATTATTTTTATTATTTTTAAAAAAAAAAAACGTCACGGTATTATCCATATTGTTACACACATACGGCCATCCGTGTGAATAAGTTTTCGTAGTAAGTAGCTGTACGAATGGGTGGGGGGTCGACTTTAATATCACCTAACATCTAACAACAGTTTTGTTTACAATATAAATTAAAAATTATTACACGACTATTGATAATCTACAATCGATAATAATGTATTGAAATATATGCAATCTCCTAGTTTTTTATATGGCCATTTAGTAAACATAAAGTCATCTTAATTTTAAACAATCCAATTTTTATAAAAAATTACAATACTTTCAGTTTATAGTGCATTTCACTTGCTACTCTCAAGAATTAATGTGCTCAGGTAACAGGTTATTGGTTGATTTTACTTTTCGGATTAATACAATCCGTTTGGGGTCTAATTATTTTATCGCGCTTGTATTAGTTCTAGAACACGAGTCATGAGTTTCTATCTGGGTGTAACCGTGGGAAAGGGGTGGGCAGGTAGAGGCGATTGTCCCTCTAGAATCTGGATTAATGCAAACGTTCAAAATTTGTTTTATTTATTTATTGTTTACAAAACTATGTGGGTATATAAGATTCCATTTGGTGCGAAGAAGCTATCATGTTTTTTGCAATGATGTTTATTTATTTTTATGAAAACACGTTTTCCTAATAAGAATTAATCGTCAAAAGTTTCTTTACACATTTTTTTTTTTTCACATCTGAATTAATCGAATCTTTGTGGTAATCAAGGGAGGTAATTTTTCAAAATTCTTAATACTTTGTCCGAAAACGAGGAAAAACTATACATTTAAACTGTCAGTCTATTAAAATCGTGTTATCGATTTTCCACTTGTCCTTCCCCTTAAAAATCTTTTATAAATACTGAACTTTTGGAAATTTTGGCTTTGGTTCTTCAATTCGATTCCATTTAAAAAAAAAAAAAACCAAAAAAAATATATAATACAATATTGTTAATGCAATTTTTAATTTTTTACTTATTAAATAGGTTATATTCCGCGGTGGACAGAATAGGGGTTCAAAAGTTTCTTCGAAAATTGTTTCTTCCACAAAATGATTCTAAGCGAAGCTTTAGTACAGCTATGAGTTCAGTTTTACATCGAGTATGTTTAAACATTTTAGCAATTCCATTCAATTTAATAATAATTCATGAAAATTAAATATCACACATAATTTAGAATTTATAATAATAACGTCATAGAAGGAGGGAAATTTTCTCCATTCCCCTACCACCACCTCACAGCGACGAGCCTGGCTGTAGTGCACAGTAATACTATTGCGAGCACAGATAATTTTATATGATTATTAATATAGTACATGCGTCAATTAATATTGTTAAACATTAAGTAATAAAAGAATGGATTATTTATATTCATATAATATTATGGTTCCTATATTAACAATTTCTTTCCTGGACGTCAGTAAAGACTGTTATTACATAACGTTCTCACTCCAGCAAGGGGTTTTATCAACAATTATGTTTCACAATAAATCAATATATAAATATATTAGGATAAAACCCCTTGTAACCGGAAATTATAAAAATGTTCATTCCTGAGTGAAGAACTTACATCGTTTTATTATCCTTGGTTGTAACTTGGCTTTTATCCAGGCCAACGGTGCTCTCTATCGGATAAACCGAGCACTGACTTTGTACGCAGTAAGTTCAAAAGAGAAAACTTTTCGCCAGAACAACGACTATTTCGTAAAGTTCAATAATTCTTGTTTTCATACCGTTTAACTTGTACGAAACTGGGCATTTTTACATGTAATTTATATTTTATTATTATTATTATTATTTTAATGAAAATCTGATGAAACGTTCAATTATTCATCCAGTAAACGTTTTCTTTCAGCAAAAAAAAAATCATAATATTGTATTTTTTTACATTCAGTGTTATTTAAATAAAAACGAATAATTTTCTACAAGCGTCAAATTTCATAATTTCGGCTCAAATTACAGTTATCCAAATATAACGACAGATTATTACGGAACATATTATTTGTTAATAACTACTATTAAATTTATTGTTTGTGTGGCGGGAAAAAAGTATGAAATCAGACAAATCATATTATATAAGTCAAATTAAATGTACTTAAGTATTTGTTCGAATCTGTTGTGACAATTTTTAATCACAAGAGCTTTAAAACTTTATTAATTAATGCAATTTCAGGAATATTTAAACGGATCCAGATTATTGTGTTATTACTACTAAAGGGTGTGGATTCAGGACTAACTGATTGTTTTAAGGAATGGTTGAAATTATATAATATGTTGTGAGGATTTGAGGATTTTATATATATATATATATATATCCCCTCTTCGTGCTAAAAAATAAAACTTACTTTACAAAAATGCTAGAACGTATTAAGAACCAACGAAATAAAACTCAAAATATTTTGCTAATTTTGAGCTTTTATTGTGAATTGAAACATATTAAGACTGTCACATAATAATATTATTCTTTTTAGTATAAAAATGATTTTGTTGTTGTTTTAAATGAGAAGAATAAAATAAAATTCAGAACTTCATTGTAATAAGTTCAAAATAATACAATAGTTAGACCGAAAAAATAAGGTTTAGTACTTTTTACTCGATAAGTTTTTTGGAAAAAACTCTTTGTTTTCTCATTTTAAAAACAGAAGAATTTTTCGCAAATCCCCTTTCTTTTTCACCGACATCTTATTTTCACAGGCGAATATTGGCTAATCCGCGTATTATCTTAAATAGTTTTGACATTCACGTTTTTTTTTTTTTTCAAGACTTTTCAACTATTCCTCGCTTTGATTTCATCGAAAGTATTTTGATGACGCCGCCGGGTTCATTTTTTTTTTGTGATTTCAATCCACGACGAACACTTTGTAATTATTTGAAGTTCACCAAAAAAAAAAAAAAGTGTGTACTTCGGTCGTCAGGGGTGTTCTTCGCACGACGGGTGGGATTCTCTTGACGAGTGTATTGAATTTTAAAGAAACGTTAAATCATTTCTTCAATTAAACGATTCTGAACGAAGAAAGTTAATAACATAAAAAATAAATGAGAAAAAAAATGTTAGAAAAATATCCAATATTTTTTTCTACATTTCCAAAATTTTCTTGCGCCAAAAACTTTCTTATATTATTTTCTATCTATTTTTATATTTTCATAACGTTCGGATCAAAAAATAATGGTTTCCGAATCGTTTTTTTGTCAAATTTCGGGTAGATTTTTCCAAAAAAAAAAAAAAAAATTGAAGAATTGAGAAATTCAAAAATTGACCACTTTAAAGTACCATCTAGAGGCAAATTTGGTTTCAAAAAGTTGCGCATCAAAACTTTTAGACAAGTGATTCCCGTACAAAAAATTATACACAGAGAAAAAAAAAAATAAACATCATTGTAAAAACACTAGCTACAAACACTTCTAAAATAAAATTTGTATACACATATTTATTGGATGATTTACTCGCTCCCGTGCTCCGCATAGTACTAGTCACCACCGCAGGTATCCTATACGCGTATATAATAACTGCACAGAGTTAATATTATTATTATTATTATTATTATTGTAATGAGCTCGCGTTAAATGAACGATGTCCAATTACGCATCCGCCTCGGAAGTAATTAATCGCCGCACGATGTGTGACACGATACGGTGGCGACGGTTGCCCCGGGGGACAGCTAAGAGAGAGAGAGAGAGAGAGAGAGAGAGAGAGAGAGAGAGAGACAGAGACAGAGACAGAGACTAGTAATTTCGAATACCGCGTCTGTACACGGAATATTATTCACGTACATTCCCCTGTATTATTATAATAACTAGGAAACGGATTTATATATGCATTGAAAGTATTACAAATATGCTTTTAAAAATGCTGTAACGTGCAACTAAAAATGCGTTTATTTTAGATTCTGAACGAAGTGAAGAAGCTAATGTTTTTACAATGATGTTTATTTTTTTTTTTCTGTATACGACTTTTCGTATGGAAATACTTGTCCAAAAGTTTCGATCGGTGACTTTTTGAAAACGGATTGAAAAATTTTTTTTTTCTTATATTATTAACTTCCTGCGTTCAGAATCGTTTTATTGAAGAAATGATTTATCGTTTCTTTAAAAAATTCAATACACCCGTCAAGAGAAGAACTCACCCGACATGCGAAGACACACGTTGAAATATTACGCAAAATATGCGAAAACAGTAAGTGTTATTTTAACGAGATTGAATCTAAATCGATGATAGTTCTCATCAGATTTCGAAAATCTCATTTCAATACATATATTATGCGTTTGCATATAAATCCATTCGTCAATAATATAACACGTATACGACCTGCTCGCTATACGCAGATATATATATATACTATTATTACTGTTGTTATTATATTGTATACGTACGATTATATTATTCGTGTATTATGCGAATCGCACGCCACGGTTTGCGTCCGTATTGTTTGCGCGTTTTTGCATTGCGGTTTTTTTCAAAATGTAATATTCATTAAAACCGTATATCGTTCGGAACGGCATTGCGTTACATACCCGTAGTAATTATAGATTTAAATATTACCCATTGCGGAGGAGTGCGTGCGTGTGCGTAGCCGCGGACGGAACGCTAGTTCGGTCCGTAACAATTTAAAACTATGAAACGGAGGGCGGAGAAAAAATAGAATTCAGTTAATGAAACGACTACTGACAAGGGGCGAGATTTCAAACGCGTAGATTCGTCGCAACGTCGAATATATTTTCGTTCGATATATCGCGTAAATATATAGACGAATGAGACAAGTCGACCTGACTAATTAATTAACTGAGTGCACAGGTACCTAATTAACCAAATATTATGCGTCCGAAACACTAGGTTCCTTAATATTTGAATATTTTGGAAATTTTACAGAAAAATAACCCGAATACAATCCCGCAGTTGAAATAGGGGATTTCTATTTGAAAAATAAAACTATGTACTGCCACAGGACATCCTAAAAAGTGACATGGAAAAAATGAGTCATAGTAACCTAATTACATTTTACGATAGAAAATATAGGCGAATGAGATGAGACGACCTAATTAATTAATTAACTGACCAGGTGCGGATCCAGAAATTATAAATAGGGGATGCTCAATCAATAGAACTGAATACTAATAATAGCAGCTAACTACAAATTACTTCTCAATATAAATCTCTATGTAAAATAAATTATATGTTTATATCTCTATTAGGAAAAAAAAAAAATCAATTATCAACTTAATTTGTTTAATTTACTATAATGATCTACTCAGTTTATTAAACGTTTTACTTTCCGAGTGGGGTGAAGAAGCTAGTGTTTTTAAAAATTATTTTATTTTTTCATGTAGAAATTCTTGTCCGTGAGTTTCGACTAGCAACTTTATGAGTCAGATTTTTTTCAAATCATCAATAGTTTGTTCAAAATTTTGGAAAAACTAATCAAATGTTGACAAAAACACATTTTTTTATTTTAAAATGATTTCTCGTTTCTTTAAAATTTAATACACCTACAAATCCCATTTAATGATCGAACAAAACCCACGGTGAGAAATATATACAGCTTTTTTATAATACATTTATCTATCTACACTTTATTGCATTTCAATTTCACCCAAGTGTGGCAAGCGATCGCGTTAAAAAATATCATATTTTTTAGTCAGTTAATAATTTTCTATAATTTTGTGTAGTGTAGTTAATGTGAAGGGGGCGCCCGAGCACTCATAGCCTCTCTCTGAATCTCCCCACCTGTAACTGACTACATAGGTATCTAATTAACCAAATATTATGCGACCGAAACACTTGTTTCCTTAATATTTGAATATTTCGAAAACTACATGTTCAAATTTTGATTTCGACACACCGAAATTCACAGAAAATTAACCCGAATAAAATCCCTCAGTTAAAATAGGGGTTGTCGTTTGAAAAACGACAATTTTTATCCCCGCAGGACATTCTTAAGGTGACATGGAAAACATGGCTTTTGCAGTGACTCAAACATTTCAAAAAAGAAAAAATCCCAATTTTTCCTTTTTTATTGCAAAAAGTGGGGGTAAGCGCGTTTAAGAAATCACCCTGTATATCAGCGATCAACTCATCAATTCCATCAACAATATCCTCCGGAAATCCGACGACCCTCGAAGGCGAGAGCCCCAAAAAGTTTAAGAAAATTACACAGTCAGAGCAAAGCGAAGCGTTTGCGCAACAACGACAAAGACAGTGCCGATATCGCAGTCAAACTTTCCGCGGTCCGGTGGACATACCGACACAATATTATTATTTTCGATTTTATTTCCATTACGTATTCCTGCACGTACACAGCGCGTCGTCGTATCGTCGTCGTGACTTCCTCTCGATTCGTTCGCGAGACGGACATAAAATACTTTCGATCGACTCCCGGGGCCCCCGCGTTCCAGGAAACCGCAGCGACTGTGTAGTAATAATAATAATAATAATAATATGTAAAAACTCGCGCACGTCCCGTACCAGGTATATACGTATTATTATTATTATTTTCATAATCGTATTATATAGGCGCGTACACTCAGATACATATCGGTTTCCGGTCTCACGGAGTTTCGGTTGCACACGCACACAGACACACACACACACACACACGTGCGTCTCGTCTTCCGTTATTTGATTAGTTCACGACGAGGTCCCATATATAAATACGAGCGCGTAACATAGATTATTATTATCGTCATAATGATGGGTGGGCTTTGTTGAAAAGCGTTCGTTTTCGACTTGAAGAACAAAATTGAATTTTGGAAAATACTTTGCGCCGCCGTGGGTATTTTTCGCTCCTCGGGTCAGGATCACTCGGTGGTCGTGTCGAGTTTTAAAAAAAAAAAACGATAAATCGGTTCTTCAATTTCTCGGCGAAGTGTGTTACTGATATAATTTACAGAACACCCACCAAGAGTATCTAATCCGAGGAACGAACAACTCTCGTGGTGCGAAACGTGTCCGGCTGTCTTTTCTGTATACTTTGATTTACTTACCTTTGCATTGTTTTGCTTTTATTCGACTCTTTTTGTTTAAGAAAAGAAAAAAGACAATTTTACTAAAATCAAAAAAAAGAAAAATTAAGAAAAAAAAAAAAAAAATTTAAAAAAATAACAAAATTTTTTTTCACATTTTCAACATTTTCTTGAGCCAAAATATTTTTCATATTAATGTCAATCTATGTTTAAATTTTCATAAAAATGGATAGTTTCCCGAATTTTTTTTGCCAAATTTTGCGTATATTAACCCAAATTTTGAGAAAACAATTTTGAATAATTTCGAATAATGGCCTCTGTAGAGTACCATCTAGAGAAAAATCCGGTTTCAAAAATTTGCTGGTTGAATCTTTTGGATGAGCAAATTATTTTTTTATACAAAAACGTGTACACATAAAAACAAACAAAAAAAAAAAAAACATCGCAATAACATTATTTCCTTCACTTTGTTGAGAATCTAAAACAACGAGTGAAATCATGCTTTTTTCCGATGCGGAAAGGAATTCCAACCAAAATAACAACACTCAGAAATAAATTACACTCAGAACCTGAAGCCGCTCAAAAATCGAATCCTGAGGATTATCTAGATGAAAATGTATTTATCTTTTATTTTATCTAGATAAATAATATAAATTATGAATTATCTGTAAAATTATCTGTGATAAATAATTGATTGATCTGTGCATATTTATCTGAAGAATTTTTTTTTTTTTCAATCGAGGATTTCGATTTTTTTCAATTTTGATTGAATCTTTTATTGTAAATGTGAAATGCTATACAGGTGAACAGTTGGGTTTTTGTTATTTTACCATGTGGTTGTATCAAATTTATTTATTTATGTTTATTTATGTTTTTTAGAATATGATCTCTCTCAGTGACTTATACTTATTTCACAATATTCCCGTGTTAATAATGATGAACACTTAATTGTTAAATATTAACAATTATTCGTGTGTATAAATAGTAACTCAAAAATTATTTAATGCATAGACTAAAAATTATAATTATTATTTTTATTATTATATTAAAAGAAAACTACCTATGCACATATATTATATGAATAAATTATTATGTATGCCTGAAAAAGAGAAAAATAGATTATAAAATAATTCGAATAAATTTTATTTTTAATCAATATATGTTTATAAATAGGTGTTTAATTCACCACATTGTAGGTATTTAAAATAATACTAAATATCGTTCATTGCCTATTGGATCCTTGATATTGTTATATTATATTTTATTGGAACCTTTGTGTAATAAACAAACTCGAGTAATGGATACCAATGTAAAAAATATTTACACTAAAAAAAAAAAAAAGGATTTAAAAAAAATTAACTGTCTTTTTTATCTAGATAAAAAATGTTTATCTTTTATCTAGATAAATTTGAGATAAGTTATCTATTATCTTTATCTAGATAAAAAAAGTACTTATTTGGACTCAACACTGCCTATGGTGACGTACTGTACAATTTGTAATACATTTATACATACATATTTTTGATATTCGGTTTTACAGATATTATATTATTATTCGATACGTATACTGCTTTGTATTTTTTTATACTTGGCATAATCTATGCAGTGGCATAAGTTCATAACCAGAAATCTGCAAATGGCTGACCACTGGATTAAACACCATATTATTATAATATTTAGCCTAACTTGTTTACTAAAAAGACTTAGGAGAAGGCTTGGTTCCCTCAGCAACCTTAAATAACAATTTATCAATAAACATTTTTCTATACAATAATTATTAATATTCTCGTTTAAAAAATCAAAAATCTTGGTGCACATACTAATTACACCAGTGGTTCTCAATCTTTTTAGAGGACCACGAACCAAATTTTTTTTCAAAAACCTATCGCGACCCACATGGTTTTACATTTTTAGGATAAAAAGGTAGTTCTTAAAAATCAAAATTAAATTAATACTTGAATAATTTATTAATTAATCGGTGTATAATGAATATATTTTTACAAATGTTATGCAAATGTGCTACTTCATCATTTTTACAGTGGAGTTTGGTTGAAAAAGTAATATTTTGAGAATTTATATAATTCAATAAATTTCTCGCGACCCCCTAAAAATTGTCTCGAGACCCACAAATGGGTTGCGACTCACACTTTGAGAAATGCTGACTTACACCATTGATTGCACATACGCCGCACAAAGACCCAATCATTATTATTATAACAATATTAATTATAATATATAGACTTGATTTTATGCCACTACAATCGATCATAATTAATTAATCAGTAAAAATCCGCTGGATCATTAAATAATTAATAAATGGAAATAACACAACGGACAACAGCCAACAATAATTGACTACTGATTATCAAAGTATATTTTATATGCTTGTGACTGATTTTAATTTGTTCCATATACCTTCTGTTGCGTTAAATATTATTATGGATTTTGATTTTGAACATAAAATGTAAAAATGCATATAGCACAGTACTAAATAAATACATATGTATAAAAAATTATCTGGTTAATTTGATTAAAGGGATAATCTGACATATTCTAATCATTTTTACCTGCATACAACTCGCAAAAATGTTACCAAATTAAAAAACAATCGTTATTTGTTTCAAATTTTTCAAAATTAACTAATAATTAAAAGTTTTGTAATTTCAAATCAAAAATATGAACAAAAACAAAAATAACACTTGGGTAGTACGTGTTTTATTGAAACAAACAACAGTTATTTACACGTAATATTTCAGTATATGTATTTAAAAATAAAATTATGCGTGTTGTAGCTATAATAATATACTATTTTTATTAATAATTAGTAATATAAATACAGATATAATATAACTACAAAGAATAACAATAAGCACTACATTTTGTTTTCTTTTTTTCAAGGAATATTCCTGCGGGGTCGCCTAGAGGTCACGCACGTTAGTGATTTTTTCGGTAGACAATTTCTCTGGACAGTGGATAAACGTCCGATTGAGTTGCTGCCGTGATTTTATCGAATTCTACTCGTGCCTGCAAAGCCGCACTGATATCTTCCAGTTCAAAATTCGGTAAGTTCACCACAAAACGGCGTCGTAAATTTCCACCAGGTCTAAAATCGACCACCACGTGGTACTGCTCGATCCCGTCTACCGCCACGCCGACCCCCATCATCGTGGTCGACTTCCAAAGCAGCTGAGTCGCATTTTCTGAAATCCAAAACTGTTATTCAAACACATATAATGTATAAATTCTTTAAACACACTCGTTTTATATTCGGTGGTCGACACGAAAAACAAATTTTTGAGTTCATTACGAAATTTAAAAATTTTGACATACCACTGCACCACGGGCATTCTTCGCTCTCTGGGTGGAATATTTTTAACTGGTGTGTTGAATTATTTCAAAGAAACAATAAATTATTCCGTCAATAAAACGATTCTGAGAGCGGAGCTTCAGTTAATAATTAATAAGTATTGATATATTATGCTTGACAATCGTCATTTAATAACAGAAAAATACATTATGCCCGTTTCGTTATTCGCGTAAACGATCAATTTTTTTTTATAATATCTCCACTCAAAATCGTATTTTTTGTTTTTAAGTATTCATTTTTGTGTTATCACAACGAAATTTTTCTATTCAAATCGTTTAAAAAGTATTTCTTTTTTTTTTTTTTTTTAATATGTATAGGTATAAAATGTAATATTTCTTGATCCTGGCTTGATCCTGACTACAGGATAAAAACGGATCGCTTACCCATATGATGATATTCGTCCTGAAAATTACTTTCGGTCATGTGTTCGCGAGCATCACTGATTTCATTGTACCAACGGTCAACGGCGATTTCACCGAAATCACCCCAGACTATCACATCGGACGTGTTGACGTTTTCTCCGAACAACAGACCTTTTAGAGGGCTGTTCGCTGTGGTGCCCATCGAAGCCATGTAATTGGCCCAATCTTGAGCGTAATCGTTTAGCTAAAATTAATAAAATAAAAAAAACCACTTATCGTAATATACGCAACTTTTTTTCTCGTTTTAATTATGCATAGGAACGATAAAACATGCGTATGTGGAAATCATCATGATCAACAGGAACGATTACCATATTATTATTTGAACAATTAAGACCTCGAGAACGGGGAATGATTCGGTGCGGTGTTAAAACCCCTTTTTTGCAAATCAATCGCAATTTCAAAATTTTCTAGATTTTTGAACACCTTAATTGAAACGTTTCTTACCCGATTATATTCTCCGAGATACCCGGTTTGAAAAAAGATTATTTTCTCTGTAGCTCAATAATAACAAAATATTTTACCACAACTCACCGCTTTGAAGATTTCAAGAGGCTGTGAGGAGCGATTCCGACTCATAGTAATTATTATTGTTGATGGTTTAAATTGTTTTTTTTTTTCTGTGAACACAACTTCTTCTATTCTAGTTTTTCCAAATTTATTTCCTCCCACGCCCCTTTCCCCCAACCTGCGATTTCATTTTCGAAAATGTATTTTCTCTTTTTTATTTTATTCGTTATATATATATATATATTGTATCTAATTATTTTCTATATTTTAAGATCAATAATTTATTCTCATTAACCGAATCGTTACTTTAACGTACTCCGTTTTCTGTCGTATTTGAAAGAGCAAAAAATATTTTGAAATTTTTACCTTTGCGTCTAAAACCAGTGAATCGATTTTGTGTTTTTTCCGATAATAATTGATCCGTTTGGAGATTCTCTCGCGAATCCTAATCGCTTCCCGCTCGCCGAACCCCTTGGCCGGCACGGACGATTTCGAAATCGACACTTTTTCAGTAGCCACCGATTTCGACGATCTGCGCAACGGTCGGCGGTCTGCGCCGATTTTCGGAAACTCCACGGGTCCTGTCCTCAAATTAGATAACGATATGGATTTTATTTTGATCAGATCGTCGAACGCGAGTCCGGCGTTTCCTTCCTCCACGTCTTCGTTCACCACGTCACTCGTGAACTGCGGTAAATTCGCCAAATACGAATTCGGCTCCGCGTTTCCCCTCGGGTCGTAATTGGCCACCACCCAGTACGTTCCGCTTTGATTCCTCGACACGCCGACACCCATCGCGGTCGACGCTCTCCAAAGCAGTTGGGTCATAGTTCCTGAAATCCCAAAAAACCCAATAAGATATTTCGAACAGAGCCTAAGTTTTTGGAAAATTTCGTGCTGCACACTATTTGTTTGACCCGTGGTCGGTCATACGTCTACGTGAATTGAAGCATTCAAATGGAATACGCTTAGACTTAGAGTGACCAATTGAAAAGAATCAAAATATTGTATTCTTTGCTCAATTGGATCACTAATAATGGGAACTGTTATCGTACTTTAAATTTTTTTAATTAATGTTATCGTTATTATAATATATTATTGATGATATAAAAAATGTAAAGTGGTACCAACCAAATAAGAAAAATTATTTTATTTTGCTCAAAATGGTCACTCTTAGCGTATTCCATTATTGATTGCTTTAGTTCACTACATACAGCTGCAGTATACGGTATGGCCCGTCTAGATATTCTTTACTCTTTGATTTGAACACATTGACTTGAGTTTCAATGCCCCCTCCCCTACCCTTAAAAAAATGGCTTGTTACAATTTATTGGATAAAATAAAATACATTAATATTGCTCTTCTAAATCATATACAAAAGCTTACCCGATAAAATATACATATTTGTTTTTGTTTTTTGATATTTTAGATTCTGAATGAAGTGATGAATCTAGTGTTTTTACAATGATGTTTATTATTTTTTTTTATTTCTGTGTACAACATTTCGTATAGAAATACTTGTCCAAAAGTTTCGATCAATAACTTGTTGAAACCCGATTCGCCTCTAGATTGTACTTTAGAGAGGTAATTTTTTGAATTTATTAATTCTTCAATGTTTTTTTTGGAAAAAACTACCCAAAATTTGACAAAAACGACTCGAAAACCATCATTTTTTGATCAGAATTTTATGAAAATTTATACATAGATAGGAAATCCTATAAAAAAGATTTTGGCGCAAGAAAATTTTGAAAATGTGAAAAAAAAATTTTGGACATTTTTCGAACATTTTTATTTTTTTTTCTTATATTATTAACTTCCTTTGTTCAGAATCGTTTTACTGAAGAAATGATTTATCGTTCCTTTAAAATTTAATACGCCCGTCAAGAGAATACCATCCGTCGTGCGAAGTACACCCATCGTGCGAAGTATGTCCGGCTTTTTTTTTTTTTTTACTTGTACTGAGCCATTATTTTCCAACCCTATTAACGTGACCAAAACACGTCTGAGACGATATGATGATAATAATATTATGATTCGGACATGGTTTTGGTAAGAAATATTTCTCACCTATGTTCGTATTGTTATACAGTGTACTCTCGTCACCACCAACATCCACCAAGACGATAACGCTATACCACAGATTGACAACCGTCTCGCCGATGTTTGGCAAAATCCTAGTTTCGGCAATGTTTTCCCCGTACACGGTCTGTCCGACCATATTGTGTTCCAGTTCATTCTTCATTGCCAAGTAATTAGCATGTTTTTGTGACTCTTCGGTTATCTAAAACGCGCATGGTTTTCATCATCAAAACTATTAATATTCATATTTTGAAAAATATTTAATCATTATATATATTATAATAGAATCGTCTTACTGCAGAAATTATTTATCGTTTCTTTCAAATTTAATACACGCCCGCTAAGAGTATCCTACTCAAAGAACACCCAACCCTTTATAGCAGGTCGAATAACAAATTTAAGAGCCGCAGGTTGTCGACCCCTGTCTTGTAGTACATTTCCCAGTCCTTAAGTCCAGCTTTTCGTTTTAAAATTCAACATTTAACGAGAAATGTATAATATTACCTATTACCATGATAACATTTAGTATTTATATTCCAAAAACTACACCCCAGCTGTGAAAAACCCTGGATCCACCCCTGGGTACGGGGGATAAATACCCCTACTGTTTCAGTGGATTGCGTTTAAATCATTGACATATAAAGCAATGGACCGAGCGTAGGGAGACGTCTGGGAACAGCGTTAAGAGAACACGACTTGAAAAATAATTACGTTGTTATCACGAGAAAAGTGAATAAACTTTTCGCCATATCAAATGCAAGCACCTGTGCAAACAGAAGAAATAGAAAGGAACTGTTTCGTAATATGCATTTTCATATTTTGATACAATTTTGGTACGGTCAAAGTTCATAAAGCTCCTTGAAGCACATCCGACTTCTCATATGAGAATAACTTGAAGCGAATTGACTAGAAAATTTTTATTTTGGACTTGTAAATATACTTACAAATTGTGAACTACATTTTGGCAAGGTCGAAATTTAAAAAAACGATGAGCTGTTACGGATATCAGCTGTGATTTAAACCTTTGCGGATTATACAAAAAAGCTGAACTAACAAATCACCAATTTGAGCTACGCTTAAAAAAATGACTGAAAAATTATTGGGAATCTTTCGATTAAACATATTTAAGTTAGGGGCCAATTTCGTGAAAAAATGTGTGTTTAGTCCTCGATTTTGCTTGGAATTAAGTATGTGATACCTAAAATATGTTTTACCCCAAAACGTTTGGCACACAAGATCGCTCAATAACGTTCATTGGGTGGTGGGAAGTATTGAATTTCCAAAATATATTTCCCATACGTAATCGACGTTTGTTTATATTTACTCCTTCGCTCAGCGTCAGCTCATCGATGCCGTGTTTGTCCCTATAGAAATTTGTTCTTTCCAGCACGTTAGCCCGAATGCGATTGGCCAGTTCCTTTTGGAGTCCGAACGGTTCAGTGATGCATTCGACGTCTTTAAAACATCTAAAAACATAACGAGTAAATGATATTGTGAGTCAAATTTGCGAATTGTTACTCTGAAAAGCATTCAAAAATATGCACTAAAACGTACAAAAAAGGGGTTGACTTTCACATCGTTTATGGTTTCATTGAAATTTTCCAAAAGTATAAACACTGGTATTATAATTATATTATAAATAATAATCAGGACTAGGATTTATTTGCGCTTTCACTTTTTTTCCCACAACTTTTTTTTTTTTTTTTTTTTTTTTTTGTTATATATATTTTGCTTTAATTTACGTTTTTCATCCAACGGAAAGGAAAAAAAGACAGTTTTACTAAAAACATAAGAAAAAAATATGAGATTCCCATTTTTTTTTTCACATTTTCAAAATTTTCTCGCTCTAAAATATTTCTCATATTATTAAGTCTTTAATTAAAGGCTAAAAATAATAGTATAATATCTTATATAATAAGACTAATGATAATATAAATTTAAAAAAAAAAAACAAAAAGATAGTTTCTGAGTCAGTTTCTATCAAAATTTGGGTAGTTTATCTTAAATTTTGAGAAAACAATTGAGTGTTTCGAAAACTTACATCTTTCAGTTACCATTTAGAGGCCAATCTGGCTTCAATCATTTGCCTGCAGAAACTTTTAAGCAAGTATTTCTGTACGAAAACGTGTACACATAAAAAAGTGTTAGAAAAAAATTTCCAAAATATTTTTTTTTTACATTTTCAAAATTTTCTTGCACCAAAACGTATACCGAATTATTTTCTATCCATGTTTAAATTTTCATAAAATCAGGATAAAAAGAAGATAGTTACCGAGTCTTTTTTGTCAAATTCTGGGTAGTTCTTCCCAATAGAAAATAGAGAAATAAGAAAATAATTTGAGGAATTGAGATATTCGAAAAATGTTATATATAATAAAAACAAACATGATATTATGATAATGATAATATGATAAACCAACATGATAATGAGTACTGTAACGATAATATGATACTTACGATGCGAGTAACGTGCTCAAAGTCGTTAAGAGTAACCCGAAATTAATCGGTTTAGTCATAATTTTACGTCGAAGTTTAAAAATTATTCCTGTTCGCCCGGAAAACAGTTATTACAGACACAAAACGAAATCCTAAGTCTCAAACATTCGAGTTTCGTATCGACTCGCGTCGAGAAAATCTGTTTCGCCATAAGTTTCCGAACGGCTCGACAGCGCGACGTAACAAATAATGTAAACACTTTTGGGGAAAAAAAAAAAACACTTGCGGTTTTTCGACGATAATATTCAAGTGTAGGAGTTTCAAACGTAATTTTATTCCGAAATTAATCACGTGTAAAAAAAACGCTATTTATTCATCGTGGAAATTTTAATAAAAAACGGAAAACACGTCGGATAGCTCTCCGATGGTACTTTAGAGAGGTCATTTTTTTAATTTCTCAATTTTTTAATTATTATTATTATTTTTTTTTTGAAAAACTACCCAAAATTTGACAAAAAATACTCGTAAACCATCATTTATTTTTTGATCCAAACTTTATGAAAGTTCTAACACAAATAGACAATAATACGAGAAATATTTTGGCACGAGGAAATGTTGAAAATGTGACAAAAAAATGTTGAACCTGACACATTTTTTCTCATTTAATTTTATTTATTTATTAAATAAAAAAAAAAAAAAAAAAGTTAAGTTAATATAGAAAGCATTCCCCTGTCGTATACGTAATTATCCAGTACGAAATTGAATTCAAGTGGAAACAGTTTAAAATTTGGTCGTAGGTAATCCCCCACCCCCGCTTCGGTCTATACTCTACACTCCGTATTTAAATTATTATTTCGAAGGTAAAATTTTAAGAAGCCAAAAAGCAGCGAGTTCTTCCTCAAATAACATTTTCAAAATTCCGGTTCGCAGAGTCGAGTCTAGTAGGAAAAACATGATATCAACAGGAAACAAAATAAAAGGATTTTCAAAGGCGGTTCATAAGTAAGTTGATGCTGAATTTGAAGGCTCCGCGGATTTTTGAAAAAAAAAAAAAATTGTTCGTGAAAAAAAGAAAGAGTTCCCACGGTATTGTTATACCACAATATTACCACAATAATTATTTACAATCAATATTTTAAACCAGCGTTTCTCAAAGTGTGGATCGCCAGTCAATTTTTGGGGAGTCACCAGAATTAAAAAGGTTCTCAGAAATAAAATTTTTAATCAAATTCCGCTGTAAAAATGATGAAGTGGCACATTTGCATACGTTTGTAAAATTATACACCTATTAATTAATAAGTAATACAAGTATTAATCTAATTTTGTTTTTTTTTTTTTTTTTAAGAACTACTTTTTATCCTACGAATGTAAATTCATGTGGTTCGCCAAAGATTTTAGAAGAAAAATTTGGGTCGTGGTCCGAAAAAGATTGAGAACCACTGTTTTTAACGATTTATTATTGTTATCATTTTGATAACTCCTTTTAAAATTCAACATTTTACTTCAAAATCGAAAACAATATAATATTGTTATTTGGTTAGTGGGGAGACTGAAATCGTTTTTGTGGGATTAAATTTGTTATTAACTTTTTCGTTACCTTAAGTCAAGATTTTACTATAAATGTGTGTACTAAATACTGTAGTAGTCGATGATTTTTGAAACGTGTTCATCCCATTTTTTTTTTGTCCGTAAAAAATCAAAAATTTGTATTGGATTTTTTTTTTTTAGAGTGTTCAAGTTAGTATAAAAATTATGTTTTCCATGTTGTGCGTTTTTGTGTAAAATGTTTGTTTTATTTTTTTTTTTTTTTTTTTATCAAGAATGTCAAGATATCAGAAATTTTTGTAAACACGCAGATTGAATCATTGGTATTCAATAATGAAGAATATTTTTCAGTAGTCGAGATTTTTTCTTTTTCATCAGCAACCATTTTTCTCTAACGAATTTTCTATAAAAAATATTGATAAAAATGAAAAATTTTTGTTTAAGAAAATAAAATAAACATTAGATATTTCAAAGAACATTTTTTTTTTTTTTTTTTTTTTCTAAGAGTATTTTCATTACAATCCAGTTTTTGTGTGTCGGATAAGCAGAGAACGGATTTTTTATTATTAGATAATGATGATATTAATTCAATGGACTTTTGACCAGCTTTGTTCGACTCTTAAACGGCGTGCCGCGTCGGTGACAACGTGCCGCAGAGAATCGCATTTATGTGCACAGCTATAACTGTGAAATACATCCGATTTCATTTCAAATAAATGGGTTCAAATAACACGTGACACGTGAAGTAGTTATTTTTCAATCCAAAATTGATATTATAATATATAATTATAGTGTCGTGTACGCTATTGTATTGCAAATATTATTATTTTTATCATTATTTGAGCAATAATATGGGATTTTCATCGTCCCGTATGCTCGTGTATGTGTATATAATAATAAATAATAATAGTAATAATAATAGTAGTGTATTAATTGTCGTTCCGCGTAAATATTACAACGTTTTTTTTTTTTTTTTTTTTACAGCACTTTTACAGGTTTTTTCGACACCGACAATCGTTAATGAAAACGCTAAATAGCAAAAATATAGCGGCGACCGGACGAGAGGAGTTTCACACTGGTTTCGTCCTTCATGCCGAAATCCGCATCGGCGGTAAATAAATAAATTATTATTATTATTATTATTATTACTATCAAATGTATTGAGGTCGAAAACAACGACGCCAGATCGCTATCGGACGGTTGTTGTTTTTTTCCCCTATCGTTGTATAACGTGCACGTGCATAATATTATAATCCGACGGGCGAGTGTGTAAAAAATGTGTTACGGATGTGTAAATAATAATATGTTTTTACGCGCATTTGATTTCGGCCAGAAAAACCTTCAACGCATTGTTGATTTTCGCGTTGATTAACGTGCGGCATCCGTCGCTCTCTCTCTCTCTCTCTCTCTCTCTCTCTCTCTCTCGGTGCCAACGATCGCTCGATCAGTCGACGGCGATCGAACCCGGCAAAGTCAATATGGTCGATCACGGCAATAAAACAATAATATAAAATAACGAAAAATCCGGACATACTTTGCACCACCTCGGGTGGTGTGCAGCTCTTGGTGGGTGTATTTAATTTTAAAGAAACCATACATAATTTCTTCAATAAAACAATTCTGAACGAAAGCTTTAATTACTATATAATAATAATAATAATAATTGGTGATAAGGATAAATTTAGCAAAATGTTATTTAATAATGTTGGGTGTTCGATACTTGTGTGTGTGTGTGTGTGTGTTTGTATAAGGTAGTAAATGTCTTAATAAATATGAAAAATGCAATAAAAATTTTGGAAAATATGTTAAAAAATAAAAAATTGGGTAGTCTAGGTACGAGCTATGAAAAAGTATTAAGAATTTTAAAAAATTATCTCTTAAAAGTATCAATTAGACAACATTTCCGATCTGTGGAGTTACTGATCGAAACTTATCAAAATTAATTTTTAAAATGCCATAAAAGTATCTGACAATAAATTTATATAACATTATAATAGTGTCTAATCTTCAGAGATTTTCTCATAAACGTAACTAAACTCAAATTTTAGAGGGTACTACAATTTTTAATAGCTCACTAGTAATCCTCCGCAATAATTCTCATCCCAGACCTCTTCAACGATTTCATAAAATATGACACATTTAATAATTGATGATATACGAGTGATTTTATACGAGTATTACGCTATTTTTTTCTTTTTTTTTTTTTTTTATATTTTTCACTTTTACATAATGCATTTTTATATTTCATTTATTAATACATATGAGTTATATAATCAGGGTTCGAAAACTTGAAGAGCAATTTCAAATTTTTTCAACCGTTATTCGGAAAAAAAAACACCATTTAATGTACTTAAAATTAAAAATATTATATAAAATGAAAAATAAAACTATTTTAAAGCTTACTCCTCTAACTTTTTTATTATTTACTACAAACAATCGTGTTTATGTTAATAAGTCTCTAACCCGGATTATTAAACACAATGTTATATTTCTAGAAAATATTTGCGTGATAATTATTACTATATTATTATAACATAAAACCATTTAATCAGAAATAAAATATTTCATGATATAAATGCTGAAAATAAAGGCCTTTGACAATAATAAAACGAATCAGAAAATGGCACGTAAAAATTGAGTATTCGTTTAAAAACTATAAGAGTTACGGGATTGGATTTTCGGGGATGCTAAAGTCTCCTTTAAATCTCATCCCACCCCTTACTCGTGTCTATAGGCTTTATTATAAACGATTTAAGGAAGAAAACGTCCTCTGTTCAGAAGTGTCCTTCGAAGGAGATGTCACTGCATTACAACGGCATTATGTATGGATTTTGAACCCCAACCCGACCCATCACTGGACCGTTTCCGTTGTTTACAATCACGAAATTGACCACTTCACTCGTATATATATATATATATTTTTTTTTCATGAGTATTCAAAACGGTCGCATGCGCGCGCATATTTACAATAATATAGATTCGGAACGAACGAGTGAGCCGTAAATCTTCTCTCGTTAAAGTCGACTTCTCGGCGGCGGCGTGGCAGTTTTTATATTTTATAGCGCCGACCCGACGGACGAAATACGCCACCCCCCCCCCGCCCAACCCCCGTATTTGCGACGAAAATAAACTTTATACGCTATTGTTTTCTCCGGCGCTGTCGGGCGCGAAACAAAATAAAACAGAAACTACCCTAACTACGCATCAAACTCCGAGTCGTCTCTTTTGTTTCCAACAATATTCTATCGGATCCCCAGTCCTCCGTGTCGTGACCGCGGTTAATATCTGACTACTAACACGTTTAAGCACGCCCAAAAGACGTATTTTGAGTTTATTCTCCGACCAGCTCGAGAATTTTATTTTACATCGGAAAATTTGGTTCACGGGAGAAGAAAAAAGTGTGTACTTCGCTCATCGGGGTATTCTTCACACGTCGGGTGTGATTTTCTTGACGGGTGCGTTGAATTTTAAAAAAAAAACAATAAATCATTTCTTCAACAAAACGATTCTGAACGAAAAGAGTTAATAATATAAAAAATAAATGAGAAAAAAAAACGTAAGAAAAATGTCCAAATTTTTTTTTTCACATTTCCAAAATTTTCTTGCACCAAAATCTTTCTTGTATTATTTTCTATCTATGTTTATATTTTCATATAGTTTGCGTCAAAAAACGATCGTTTCCGAGACGTTTTTAAATATTCAATAGTTGGTACCATAAATACTTATTAAACAAGAGTTTTTTTTTTTTTTTTAATAAAATGAAAAATTAAACACGACAAGATGAAATTTTTCTTTTTGTTTAAAATCAATATTGGAAAAAAAAAAAGGTAGTTTCCAAGTCTTTTTTGTCAAAATTTCAGGGATTTTTCTCGAATTTTTTACAAACTACTCAGAATTTAAAAAATAACCTCTTAAATGTACCATCTCAGTTTTGATTTAAAATGTTACTATTCTATATACATATATATATATTTAATTATTTATATTTATATATATGTACATAAATGTATATAAATATAAAAAATTTTGAATATTTTTCTATCACTTTTATTTTCTCATTAATTATTTTTTTTCTTTTCTTTATTTCTTAGACAGAAAAAAAGTAAAAGTAAATACAAGAGAGTCATACTTTGTATACTTCATATCATTGATATTCTTCGCCCTTCGGATCAGATACTCTTGGTGGGTGTGTTGAAAATGACGATTATTACAGTGTTCTTTTATTAACTTCTTTCGTTCAGATTCGTCTTATTGAAGACATGATATTATATTATCGTTTCTATAAAATTCTACTCGCCCACCAAGATTCAGATCTGATTCGAGGAGTAAGAAAATCCGTGGTGCAAAGTATGTCCGAAGTATTTTTCGTTTTTTAAATACATTTTTCGATTGTATTGGGGGGGGGGGCTAAATTTGAATTCGAAAACGCCGAGTGCACCTATGCCCCCTCCCCCAAAATTTATTATTTTCGGTTTGACAAGACGATCGATAAATAACGTAGCAGTATACAGAAAAAGCTTATAAGGGGGTTTTGTGCACATCGCCGCCGTAACGGTTTTTCTTCGTTCGGTTCGACACACAAGGCGCGTATTACGCACACGAACAGGTGATGGGTAAAATAATAAGTTATGCGCGCGCGCTTATGACATGCTATCAAGATAATAAAAAAATATATATAATATGCCCTCCGTAACCGACATCGCGTGTACGTCGTATATTATTATTATTATTATAATAATGTGCGACAGTTGTGCGAGCGTATTACACGGGCCTGTCCATTAACCTAGCAACAGCATAACGCGTTCATGTAAATTTTTTCTCAAAAAAAACGATTCCACGGATTCCGTCGAAATTTCGTACTTGGGGATTTTTCAGAGCGAAAAATTTCCAAGATCTACGTCATATTAATGTGGTTTTTGATACATTTCCGTTTTAACGCAGTCATTTTTGTATATTTATGCTGTTTCTTAATTGTTTCCAAGAAAAATTTACTAATAAGGGTGAATAATTCCAAAATAGTTTATTTTTTATTTTTTCGACTCGATCAATCCGCAATCCGTAGCTCCAAATTTTGTGTCCGACCCGCGGTTTCGGGCCTACTGTCACAATGATTGAGATTTTTTTTTTAATTTCATATCAATTTTGAATTATTTTTTAATTACTATTAATTATTTTAGTAAACTCATCCTAAATTCTATTGTCACATTTTAACTACTGACAATGAATTTGAACTGCTGAATGAAATAACGTATTTTCTAATTTGAAATTAATAAAAAAGTACAGTAAAGCAAAATAAAATATAGAGAAGTAAAGAAATGATAAGTAAAGTACAGACAAGAAAGTCGGACATACTATGTACCTCGGGCATTCTTCGCTCCTTGGGTCAGATACTCTTGGTGAATGTATAGAATTATAAAGAAACGATAAATAATTTCTTCAGTAATACGGTTCTGAACGAAAGAAATTAATAATATTAAGAATAATAATAGTCGTTATTTTCAACAAACTCGTAGAGGGTATTTTACACGAGGAGCGAAGAATACCCGTGGTGCAAATTATGTCCAGCTCTCCTGTCTATACTTTACTTATTTTTACTTTACTTTACTTTTCTTTATTTCAATTTACTTTACTTTATTTTACTTTAATGTAATCTACTTATTATTATTATTATTATTTTATCTATTAAATAAAGAAAAGGAAAAAAAAAAGTTAGAAAAAATTTCCAACATTAGTTTTCACATTTTCAAAATTTTTAGAGCCAAAATATTTTTATGTTATTGACTACCTATGTTTTCATGAAGTTTGAATTTAAAAAAAAAATAAAGTTAGTTTCTGAGTATTTTTTGTCAACGTTTGGGTTATTTCCCCCCCCCCCAGAAAATTGAGAAATTCGAAAAATGACCTCTTTAAAGTACAACCTAGATGCTAATCTGGTTTTAAAAAATTACCGGTCGAGACTTGCATGGACAAGTATTTCCATGGAAAAAAAAAAGTGTTTACAGTGAAAAAAAATAAATAAATAAATAAATAAACATCATTGTAATGTCACTACTAGCTTCTTCGCTTCGTTCAGAGTCTAAAATGCAGTTTGATTACAGTTGCGTTTCAACAATTTTTTTTTTTTTTTTTTTTCATACGGTTATTTCAAACGAACATTACAATATATATATATATATATGTATTTCGCCCAAATGATAATATGTAATTTTGGAAAATTCACCGCCCTGCGAAAGCCACCCTTACGATCAACAGTAATTTCGGAGTAGAAAAGTGTGTTCGAGGGCGATGTTTCGAAATTGTATACTTCCGGTATACCTATATCGCGTTGCAAACAGAAAGTACACGAAAAATATGATAATTGTTATTATTTTAATGAATAGAAAAAAAAAAATAATAACGTAACACGACGATAATAATAATAATAACAACGACAATAACCTCGTTGTAGACGATTGCAGTAGTTATAATAATAATAATAATAATAATTGTTTATTTCACGCGCACGGTCGGTCGAGAAGAAAATTAATAGAGACCATCTGCCCTCCGGTGACTCGGGGGAGTCGCACGCGTGTCGTGCATTCATCAAAACACATGTACGATCGAGTGTAGACGTTGAAAATTAAGACTATGACTATAGCGGCGTCTCTATCAGCGATTATCAAATTGATTATCAAGGGGGGGGGAACGCATTTACGGAGGGGGCTAATTTTGGTTTTAATTGCAATCATATTTGTTAAACGTACGTGAATACGATACTGGCAATTATTAATTTATGGTATATACTGAAGCTCTGGTCAGAATCGAAATTATTCATACAATACATCCACCAAGATGTATTCCACCCGAAGTGTGAAGAATACTCAATACTCATAGTGCGAACTATGTCGACTTTTCCACATTTTTTTTTTTTTCGAAATCATCCTAGTATTCATCACAGTTTACGGAGGGGGCGATCGTCCCTTGGCCACCCCCTTGGATCCGAGCCTGAGGTCGCCAACAAATTTTTTAGTTTCTCCGATGCATTGGATAACTACTTATTTTTTTGTCATTTTCATAGAGTTAACAACAAAATTTGGGATTTCTGTTAAAAATGTACGTTTATAAATTATTATAATTTTATTATCAAATACTTATTATTTTTAATTCAATAATAATTGCAATAATTTGTCATTACTCTTTTTAATATTATCATAATAAAAGGTTCCCTTAAAATATCGATGACATTGTAAGGGGGTCGTAGTTACAAAAAGATCGAGATAACCGCTTTGCTACCGGTAAAAGCGATGATTGGAAAAAATAACAAAACGGAGTTTTAACGTTACACATTATTCCGAGTTTAATTTGAATAAAGTTAGGTTTATTTGCAAGAAAACAACATCTATTGCCTTAAAGTCAAATTTCAAATCATTGAAACTACACAAAACACGCATATAGAACTCACATTTTATATAGTAGGGGTGACCGACATTTTAATCGAATCGTAATCGAGTTTTTCTCTGCTCTCGCGATCGACAACGATCAACCCCGATTTAATATAACTATATTATATTTTATTTTCATTTAAAAATTTGACTATACACATAGGTGCATGTCATTATACGAATATTTATAAATCTTAAATTAAATATTAAATATATAAACTAATTTCTCCGTAAGCTAGGCAAAAATTCTTAAATATTAAGTATGCTCGCTAAATAATAATAATAAAAAAAAAAAATCTATTTACTATAAAATTTTAGATTCTGAACAAAGTGAAGAAGCTAGTGTTTTTACAATGATGTTTATTTTTTTTTTCTGTTAACACTTTTTCGTATAAAAATACTTGTCCAAAAGTTTCGATCAATAACTTTTTGAAACC
>JAIPRM010001683.1:0-35791 GCA_025469315.1 Stegophylla sp. TES_Ste_2020
TAAAGTTCAATATTTATCCTAAGAGAGGTCATATTATTTTCAGTATGTATTATTGTTATTATTGTTGATATTAGGAGGAAATTTCAAGTTTCTACTACTAGTTGTGGAGTTATAACTAAATTACAAAAATCGATACCACGAAAGCATATTACACCACTTTTACTTAAATTTGAAAAAGTTTTTCTACATTTTTGAAAAAATATTGAGAATTAAGAAATAATTATCTGTACATAGTACTATTTAAAACCTAATTCTGATATATTAGGTTGCCGGGCAAATCTTTTGGATTAGTTTTTCTATTAGATACCAATTTTACTGCTTAAAATTAAATAACATTGTAAAAAACTATCTATTTCGCTTTAATCAGAATATGAAACATAATTTTTTTTTGTTTTTTAATATCTTATTTTATACGCAGTTAAGGTTTAGGGAATACAATTTTGGGGATGGGTTAGCAAATATTGTACTTGCACAGCCTGCCAAAAATGTCTGGGTGTATCGATCAGCTTTTACTATCTCAATTTGTTCATCCTAGGATGTACAAAACGTTTTTAGTAAAAGCCTGAATAAAATTATGAATTTCAGCATTTACTGAGTACAACCAGTAAAACCTAGGATTAACTAGTAAAACCTAGGTTTACCTAGTGATCGGGCTTTTACGGTAACATATATATTGTATACAATATTATACATAGTTCAACATTGTTTGTATAATATAATAAAATAAATAATATATTATTGGGATAGAAAAACAATTTTTTTTTTCTGCTTGTGTGTGATCGATGATTATATAATAGATAAATTTATTGACGAGACAAATAATCAGTGGTTTGTGATACCGAAATCTTTCTCGGGTTAACAATATGCACTCCAGTAAGCAATCGTACTTCGAGGGATGTAAACATAAGCACCCCGGAGATATGATAAAGCACGTCAGTTTTCAGCATCAACGTGGCCAGTGTGCACGCAACATATTTTCCGCATTAAAGTTTCTATGGAATTTATAAAAATATATTATGTATAAAAAAAAATTAACTTAAATTCCCGGTACACAGACGCGCTGGAAATTAAATCTTTAATCTTTATCGCTATTCGAATAGACGGTTTTAAAATCTCGGTGACCAGCAGAAATTAAAAATTTTAAATAAAATATAAGTCGATATTCTGTTGTATAAAACAAAACCTAAAATTAGGCAACGTAGCAAGTTTTTGTTCGTACTTAATATTGTTAAAAATATTAATATCTATCTTTTAGATTGATTTAATTGTATTGTGAATACGTTCTAAATTGTACAAAATTGTCTATTAATAAATTTCATTTCTAGAGCTCTACTGTTCAGTGAAACTTCCTATGAAACGATGCTTGTCCTATATTTAGATAAATGCCATTATTTATTTAGTATATGCAAATTCAAAAGTTTAATTAATATTAATAACAGTTAAGTTAATACTAATAGTTTTATTTAACTTTGTTTTCCTTTGATTTCGATTTGTCTCTAATAAATTAGCATTAGTCTGATAATTTTATATACTTTTTTCATAAACGACTTTACAACTTTTTAAATATTATTCAATCATTGACTTATGTTTCTAAACCTTTGAAGAAAAATTTAGTGTTTTAAAATAGTGTAATGTGTCAACAAATATTGATTAAATTGAACTGAATGAGTAAAATCATAATAAAATGCAACATATTACTATAATTTGAATATAAAATGTCAATAAGAAATTTATATGATGAAAATACATAATTCCATGAATATATAAACATTTGTATATTAAGTACACATAACACTTTGTCACAGTAGAAAAATAATACTTGTTGACAAAATCAAATTAAAAATCCCTTATTCAAACGCTTGAAATAAAACTTTACTGTTTCAAATATATAATTAGTACAATCCTTTACTCATATTTTCATGCATACGACTGACGTTATTGAGGTTACATTTATAATGTTGCCCAAATTTCGAAATCATTATATATGGTTATACGTGAAAAATTATGTTTTTGTGAGTATCTGCACTTTTTTTTTTTGAAAGTGTGTGCTTTAAAAATCTAAAATTTTTCCTATGATATTTCTAAATCGGTTTTACTGAATATTTTGTCTTGTTTTATATTTTTGGAAATGTGACCATACTAGCTGATTGGCTACAAAAATAGAGTTTGACGTACAAATGGTTTACACCACGCAGCATAAATTATGAACGGTCTGCATCTTGCGTCCTGTGTTCGATATCGCGCTGTGTTAAGGCAGTAAACATTGGTAGAGTGAGCTTTACACATACGTACACACACACACACATATATAAAAAATATAAAAATATGCTCAAATGATCAATGGAATAAACACTAAAATATGTACATAAAATGAAAAATAAACCTTGAAATCTTGAATAGTTTCAAAGAACAAATAATTAGTTTTGTAATATTTAACCTTTTATTAATGCCAAATTTTCTCATGTCTGGAGTCTTTCGGAAAAAAGTAAATATTTTCTCTCTTTGATTTCCTTGAAGCTAGCATAACTTGCTGGCGGGATTATCGCGACTAAAACAAAAAAGTAAATCCTCACAATTTAATAAAGTTAAAACTATTTTAATCATAAATATTTCTTTGTAAACGTATTTGCTGTCATACCTCATTTTTGATTAAAATTACCAAAATTCCTCGAAAATATGCGAAATAATAAATGCGCACCGTAGTAAGAAACTTATTTATATCAATTACGTTACCGAGTTTTTACTGAATTCAGTATGGATCAGTGCTAGAATTGGAAAAACCATGAAAAGGGAATTATATTATATAATAACGTAAAGGGCGTTCCCCGAAAAAAATGTATTATATGATTATGATTATGATTATGACAAATGCATTTCATACATACTTTCCCTATCTTTTAGTCGTTTAATCAATAAAAAATTGAAAATCTACCTTGTATTTTAGTATGTTGTCTTGACTGGTCTTCAGTAAATTTGAAATATACCTATTTGACTTTAACGGATCTCTATTTGTACATTATTAATTAAAGTCAGTTATGTTATCAGAATTTACTAGCTGAATGATATGATACATGCCGGTAACCGGTTAACAAATTTTCATGCAAATTAAGTTTTACTGTTGTACATTTTTACAACTCACGAGTAGTAATGAGTTAAAAGAGCAAAGAAATATTATATCTCATGAAAAGAATGTTTTTTTTTTGTTTTTACTAATTAGTAGTATGAAAAACTTTGGCAACTCTTACTGTGTCAGATGATTTTAAAGCATTTGAATTTATGTATTCAAGTTCCATCCAAAGATTGTAGATTCTGAACGAAGTGAAGAAGCTAGTGTTTTTACAATGATGTTTCTTTTTATTTTTTTTCTGTATACAACTATTCGTATGGAAATACTTGTCCAAAAGTTTCGATCAGTAACTTTTTGAAACCGGATTTGCCTCTAGATTGTATTTTAAAGAGGTAATTTTTTGAATTTCTCAATTTTTCATATTTTTTTTTTTAAACTACCCATAATTTGACAAAAACGACTCGGAAACCATCATTTTTTGATCCGAACTATATGAAAATTTAAACATAGATAGAAAATAATATGAGAAAGATTTTGGCGCAAGAAAATTTTGAAAATGTGAAAAAAAGTTTTGGACATTTTTCTTCTCATTTATTTTTTATATTATTAACTTCCCTCGTTCAGAATCGTTTTATTGAAGAAATGATTTATCGTTTCTTTAAAATTCAATACATCCGTCAAGAGAATCCCATCCGTCGTGCGAAGAACACCCATCGTGCGAAGTATGTCCGGCTTTTTTTTTTTTGTAAATGTTATCAAGTCAACACTATGTTATATTTGATGCAATATAATCAAAAGCTATGTGTGCATTTTCGAACAAAAAATATTTGGTTCTAGAATTTTTCGTATTTCAAATTTTTATTTTTAAGTTTTGAGGTTTGCGTTGGAATATCCTGTGACCCCAGCTGGATACTATGAATTGTAGTAATTTTTATTGTTCAATAAAATGTGAATGTGTATAGTTTAAAAATATAATTCCATCAAATCCACTATAAAATACTTAATCCCGAACATTTCAAAAGTTGTATTCGATACCAAATTAAATAATTCATAGTGAATTTCAATGAGATCGGATTAAAAATCAAATAAAAAACAATGCGATGTATTACGAGTTGTTACGAAATAGCGAAAAAATTTTTTTAATACCAATTGTAGTACAACAATGGAATAGTTTATAAAGTTAGAGATTAAATTTTTAAAGTCAACAGTTTATTTTTGTTTACAAATTAAATATTATTAGGTATTATATGTTCGGAAAAACAAAATACATAGATTTTAGTGCAATATAAAAAATAATAATATGCACTAGCACGTAAAAAGGAATTATTGAGTGAAATGAAAAAAAATATGACTTGTTATTTTCCAAGGATGAGGTATATCACTTTATAATATTGTCTACGTGACGTAACAGCAACGAGTTAGGTACATTATAGGTACCGTTAACTAAGGAGAATTATTATAACAGTACTTTACTGAACATTTCGATATTAAGAAATTTTGGAGGCATTGGGGCACACTAAACTAAATTAGTTAAAATTCGGTACTCCAGTTATAGCCAAGCGTGATGGAATAACTTAAAAGGGTGTAAAAAATGAAAATGAATATCACCCTACCGAGTAAATATCGTGAAGGTGAGTTTCGGTAAGAATAAATATTGCCATAAAAAAATTATACTCGCACTCGTATATTCTGTTCCCAATAGAACAGTTAACAATTAATTACTATTAATATTGATTTATGTTCTTGTTATAACAATTTTTGACTATATTTACCTATTTGTTTCGTTTAAATTCATCGATATTTTATGTTAAGTACAGTGCACAACTGTCAAATAGACTTAAAATGTAAAGGGAGGGGTGGGGGGGACTATAAACCCTATTAAAAATGTAATACAAGGTGTTGTCGTAAAAGTTTTCCATTTCCCTTTAAATTATGTTTTATAAATATAGATACCTAATATGTACTCTATGGATAAAAAAACTTATGCTATTAACTATATAGGTAAAATAAATAATTTTGTGACCAAACATTATAAACTGGAAAAAGCCAGCCATACTTCGTGCCATTGGTATTCTTTGCTCTTTGGGTGAAATGCTTTTGGTGGGCGTGTTGAATTTCAAAGAAAAGATAAATAATTTCTTTAATAAAAAAATTGTAAGCGGAGCTTCAATTCATTCAAACATTTTTTTTTTTTTTTATAGAATAATAAAGTTTATCATTACGGAAAAAATATATTTTTTACTTAGCTAGTTTTATATACCGTTATTAACTGCAAAAAGGAAAAAAAATGTTTACAGAAAAAAAAAAAATAAACATCTCCGTAAAAACACTTCTTTTTTCGCTCCACTCAGGATCTTAAATATTGTTTATTACAAGAATTTAATACAATAATAGTGATAAAATGACGAACAAGTAAATAGAAATTGTGTACTTCGCTCGTCGGGGTGTTTTTCGCACATCGGATGGGATACCGTTGACGGGTGTATTAATTTTAAAGAAACCATAAATCATTTCTTCAATAAAACGATTTTGAACGAAAGATGATATCAGTTTTGAAGAATTAAACTTAAATGTCGAACTAAAAATTATTTTGTTACGTACAACATTTACGAAAAACAAAAATTTATTATCATATGTTCACATACACCTAATGAATACTTCATAAATATATTCAAATTACATTAAAATTATAAGTATGATAATAAGATAAAATAAAACAAAGCGGTTATAATTATCAACAATCACCAATTATGCACTGTAACATAATTTTAATTCATGTTTGTCGTGGCGCATTTAGTCAGTCACGATTAATAAAAAATTGTAAAATATTCGGATTATCGGATTTGATTCGCATGGAAAGATTATCGTAATTCCATTGCGCCACACTAACATCGTTGAACGTTAGGTTGAAACAGTTGGAATTTAATATAATAACCAAAAATATTGAATTTTCTAAATAGAATAAAATAATTAAAAAACTATTGATGCACGTAGATTTTAATTCTCACTATCATATTCAGCGACGAAAAATACATAAGATGACGATAAAACATTATCAACCTTTTGAGTTTTTATAAACTAGAATTATCTCGTTTTACAATCAAACATTGTAAAATGATTTATTCTTTGTTCGCTCAAAATTTTATTACTCCAAAATATTGGCAATAAAATCCTCTATCTAAGCACCAAGTTTCAAAAAAATCGGTAGGGCCAATTTTCTTTTATGTACATAAAATTATGTAATTTAGATAAAATTAATGAATTTGGTCGAAATTCTAACTTCAAACGAGTATAAAAAAAAGTTGTCTAACGGTTTTTGAGATTTTTTCTGGTCAATTAGACATATATGTTAGTGAGATCATGAGATCATATTAAATTTCAAGTCTTAATATAAAAAATCAAACATTTTATTACATAAAAACTAATAAAAAATGAGAAATTTCTGAAATTTTCAAAATGCTGCACTTAACTCAAAATTGATCAAATTTTTTTGAAATTTTTATGAAATTTATTCGAGGCTATTTTTAGTACTTGATGAATGTTTCAATTCTCTAGATGCATTATTTTTGAAGTTATGATAAAAAACACTTTTCAATTTTACGAAAATTCCGGTAATAGCATATTCTGTTGATTTTTCGACATATTTTCCTTGTTTTTGGAAAAAGTATTGAGAAATTGGAAAAATAACTTTACTATAGTACCATATGTGTGTGATTCGGGTTCTATAGAGATACTGATCGAAACTTTTGGACAAGTATTTCTATATGAAAAAGTGTTTAATGAATTGAATGATAAAAAAAAAATTAACATCATTTTAAAATCATAAGCTTCTACACTATAATCAGAATTTAAAAGAAATTATCCCTGGCCATTGCAATATGGAATGCTATAAATGAGTAGTCTAAGACGCGAAGATAATTATTTTATTTCATTTATTATTTTTGTTTTTTGTGTTTTGGATAGTGGGGGCTAGTCCTCTAGTTGCGCCACTGGTTACATAATAATCTTTATTCAATAGTAAGAAACCAAAATTGAATGAATTCAGTATGCGATTAGTTTAAATTGTCCATAAATATTATTTATCTTTGAAAAAATATTATTCATACTATAAATCCTAATTATTTATTATACAACAAAGCTTGCAAGATAAAATGATAGATTTATGATTGCGTTGACAAAAAAGTATGACGAACCCACGAACCGGTCTAAACGAACTCTGTTCTTCCTGTGATTTATATTATTATATTATTAATTAAGCTTATTGTTAGAATATTCCTATATAAAAATTAAGTAAAAAAGAAAAATACATTATACTTAATATGTATACATTGATAAATTATTATATGATGTGTAAATTCTCTTATAATATTATTATGTTTGGACTGTTTGGAGAATCGTTTTGGACTATAATCATAAATTAATAATATATTATTAATCAGCTAGTTACTACACTAGGTAAACAACTGGAAACGAGTAATAACAATGATGATAAGATGGTATTACGTTTTGTTATGAGAAATATTTGAAAGGATGGGATAAAATAATTATCTCTATTGTCAACCACCGATTAGGGTATATGAATTTCGATTAAAATTCCAAATTTAATCGTTTTGTAAACATTTTTCTCTTTAGATGTGATGTGATTCAAGAATGACGTGTTGCGTTTGTCATCAATTTACTCCGTAGTAGTTTAAATAATTTATTATTTTTTATTTATTTCATAGAGTTAATTAGGTAGTTATATAAAAATATTATCTTCGTTTTGTTCTCATACCGTATGCAGTAGTCATTGTAGATCATATCATATTATATTTTATTTTACATAAAAGATTTAAGTTTAATTAAGATAGTTTTAAATTATTTTTTAACAACGATTTTGAGTAAGTGTAAATATTTGAATGTAATCCACACATTATTATTATCGTAAACGTCATTGAGATAGTACTTTATTCATGTAATTAGCATAATATTCATGTAGTTTCCAATTAACAAGGGGAAATTACGAAAAAATAATATAATTAAATATCTTAATTGATTTTGCGATGCGTATCTAAAATAATAATATTCTAAAACATAATATTTTGGCTAACCTAACCTGTTATAATATCGAATGTATTTGAATTTTGACAATATTTTAAAATAAATTCGTCCAATTTTAATTTGAAAATTTGTTATTCCTATCACAAGTGTTTGGTAGGTAATTTGCATTTTTAAGACCTGATAAGTACTTAATACAAGCTCACTCAGTTGTTACGTAATAACAAGTAGTGCCTTCACATTTTATCTCGACTTGTATCATTTTCACCCCCATTTCCCCCCACTCACACACCCCGAAAAAAAATGTCATAAATAAATTGGTATCTAAAAGCATTAGGTAAGATAGAAAACTACATGTAAAATATTAAGTTCATAGCAATATTATTTTTATGATATCGATTATCCATCATAATATTAGTTAATATTATCTAAAATTTTATTCATTATTACTACCTCAATTTTTGCAAAATTCTGCGTACACTTCTAGCGGTATGTGTATACCTATCAATTATTACCATTGCTAGGTTTACTATAAATACTAATAGTCACTAATAATCATTAAATAAAGATTATGACTTAAGCTTTTCTTTCAGATTATCAATTATAAATTACGTGTACATTGGTCGATTATGATGGTAAATTACGTCTATAGTTATAATTGGAATCTTTGGGTTACATTAAATATGCTAGGGAACCAGAAGAATACATCTTGTTTTTAATTATAATTGATGTTTTAATTTTTATAACACATTTATATTAAGCAGTTGCAAGAAGCAAGTGAATGAAAACAGAAAATTTTATATTCATACAATGATAATTTTCGGTGTATATTCGTATACTTACACTTAATATTTTGGTAATTCCTGCGACCATGATATTCCCAAAGCTGGGCACGACGTCAAATTCATTGGGTTTTGAAAATGATATTTACATATTTGATTATGAAAAATCCTAATATTTATTTTGATTTTTGAATGAAACCAGTTTAAAAAATAAAAAAATAAAAAATAAAATAAAATTATTAATAGATTCATCAGTTCATTGTAATTAAAATTAAATTTAAAAAATAACTAGGTAAGTTTTAGATTCTGAACGAAGTGAAGAAGCTAGTGTTTTTACAATGATGTTTATTATTTTTTTTCTGTGTACAACTTTTCGTATAGAAATACTTGTCCAAAAGTTTCGATCAATAACTTTTAGAAAGCCGATTCGCCTCTAGATTGTACTTTAAAGAGGTCATTTTTTGAATTTCTCAATTCTTCAATGTTTTTTTTGGAAAAAACTACCCAAAATTTGTCAAAAACGACTCGAAAACCATAATTTTTTTATCAGAATTGTATGAAAATTCAAACATAGATAGAAAATCCTATAAAAAAGATTTTGGCGCAAGAAAATTTTGAAAATGTGAAAAAAAATTTTGGACATTTTTCTAACATTTTTTTTTTTATATTATTAACTTCCCTCGTTCAGAATCATTTTATTGAAGAAATGATTTATCGTTTCTTTAAAATTAAATACACCCGTTAAGAGAATCCCACCCGTCGTGCGAAGTATGTCCGGCTTTTTTACGTGTGTGTTTTTTGTGTCACATGTTTATTATTTTATATTTAGTATTTTAGTACCAATAGTCATTTGATGTAACATTTTACTATTTCAATGTACAATAATTGTATTATATGAAGTATATTTTGATTTTATTAAAATTTATTTTATATGCTACAAGAACCAGTTTATTTATGTTTATAAAATATCACGTACAACAGCCTATCTTATAATACATTTGATTATAAAGTACCTAAATCAAAAACTGAAACACATAAATCCTCTCAATAAAAAATTGTACGATAATTAATTTGAAGCAAAATAAATCTGATAATATAAAATGTAATTAATGAAAATGACTTAAAAAACTACTGTTTCTTTATAGACAATGCGATTATTTGTGTGTTTAATAAAGACAATCATTTAAAATGAAAGTTTTATATTATTTAATTTTGAAATCATCGATTTTAAATTGTGATTTTCAAAATCATTTACAATCTGTTTCCATTTATAATTCATTGTCTAAAATATTCGAATTTCGAATTTTCGAAAACAAATAAATTGTTAGTTGAGGATTACCCTCAACTCTGATTAGTGCGCATGGAATATCCTCGTGATAAAGGAGATAGGCATTGACAAGCCCTTTGATGGCCCTATGTTTTCCTAATGAATGTACTGGTTTCCGATTTGTGTGTGTGTGTTTACATGCACGTATGCACCTACCTAGATACTGTGTAGTGTTTTCGAGCGTAATATTTGTAAACACACAGATGTTCACACGTTTTAATTGCGCATCCGTAGTCGTAAACGTGTCGTATTGAATTTAACGGAGCGGTAATAGAAACTAAAGCAATTATCACTATTACATTCTGGAGCGTTAATAAACACAATTAGTTATAATAATTTAATTACAGCCGGAGCTTTTGCACTGTTTTTTAGAAAATCGATTCGAGAAGTTTTTGCAGTGTTAACTATATAATGCTACACTATAACATACAATATAATACATTATATATATATATAATATACTCAATACAACGTCACAGTCACGGAATATGATTCAAAATAATCGGGACCAAGTACATATTTTTTTTTTTTTTACATACATTAATTTTTGAAAATTTCTTAACCTCTTCCCCCATTCAAATTTGGAGAGATTACTATTATAAAAAAAGAAGCGTGATCAGCGATATTTGTATTTATATTAATTTCAATATGTAAAATGTGTAAACTACTTATTTTGTAATTATTAGCTTACTAATTTGCTTGCTCACTTAACTTCTATAATTTACTAACTATGCCTTACATCAGTAGTATGATGAGATAGAAGGGGGTTTCTAAAATATTGTGAATCCTGAAAACTATTCTTTGTCTAACTACAATCTTCAATCTTGAATGTTCTGAATGGAGGGGTGGGGCATAAAATAAGGTAATAAATAACATCTCAGTATTTAATTATACTATTAAACAATCAAATTCTGAAATACCTGGTGACATTTCTAATCAGTAACATCAAAAATTCATTGCAAAAATAAAATATTATTGAAAACAGTATAAATTTTAATTGAAAAAGTTACACGTTAAGTTAACGATAAAATTAATTTATCCTGTCGGGTTAAAATACTGAGTTAAAAAATTCAAATTCTCTACTCCACACACCCTGTAACCATTTAGTAGGAAAGTAGCTTAATCTTTTGTATTATAACTAGTTGAAATAACAATCTACAGTGCAAATTGTTGTGCATTTTATTATTATTATTATAATTCATATTACATTATTGAACAACAACAGCCAAGGCCTACTTTTTCTCGGGTCCTACTTACACGACGCGTTGGCCTACTATTGTTTGCGGGGGGGGGGCCTACGAAGTCGACTCACGGAACCGACGATGTCGGTAATGTATATAAGATATACTATATCATTATACCATAAATTATTCGAATCGTTTAGTGTTATTCCCGACGGTCATTACCGACTGTCGGACTGAATATTTTAATATATTATTATATCGCATTACGAGACTATTACACGGCGGCGGTGTATTGTTATCGCACGCGGTAGTTCGAATCGAAATTTTCGATTTCGCGTAACTGCACACGTACAAGTAGACTGCATACCACCTGAACTAGAGTGCGGAGGGGGGGTGGTCAATATCATGTATAAGTGTGGGTTTAGCACAAACTGACTCTTCATAATAAACAATGGGAAATTCAGACATTTTTAAGTTTCAAACATGTTTTACATTATTATAGCATTATGTTTTCGGTTTTTTTTTTTGATTTCATAAGTATATGATACGAGAGAAATGTTGTATTAAAACTTATTTGAAGAGATCAGCGAAAAAGAAGAAAACGTTCGCATCTTAATTTGTATCTTTACGCAAAAACCAAAAATATTAAAGATACTCAAAGAAAAAGTGTTCAAATATGGTTAACAATATTAATATGTCGAAAGATACAAGTACATATACCTAAAATACCGCACGTTCCTGTGTCTGAAGTAAGCAAACTAGGATTAAGGAAAAATCTAGGGAGGCCTCTAGCTTTATGTCTTAACATTTTTGGGGAGCTTCTGATTAGAATTATTCTATGCTATAAAAAAGTTAGAATAACGAAGAATTTAGAACGGTAAGCAACTGAAACATGTAAATGTAAAAACTAAAAATTATTTAATACATAATTGAGTACTTGATCTATGGAAGTGATTGAAGGAAAAAAAATATGACAACAAAAGTTTTCTTATATTAATTTATCATATACATTTTTCAAAATATATTTAACCATCTATTCCAGATACATAGTTAAAACTGCTAAAAGAGTATTTTTTAAACTTAGGAAAATCAAATAAAAGTACAGAATAGTCTGCGCACAGGAAACAAGAAAAAACTGTTACATAAGTTGCATTTTTTCAAGTACCTACCTAAAACTTGGCTTAATTTTAGAAACATTGAACTTCAGAGAGAGAGAGAGAGAGAGGGAGAGAGAGAGAGAGAGAGAGGGAGAGAACATATTACACTTGAAATCGAAAACGTTGCAAATGTGTGCAACTCGACGGGGTATTCAATATTATGTATTATCGGACCGTAATTTAATCGATTTCACGGTAAAACATAGTCGGAGAACGCACTGAAATTAACCGCTGTCGAGTCGGTGAAATTCGGGCGGTCTGCCTCTGTTGCCGCGCATGTTATTTCGTTCGAACGGTTTATACACGCTGGTACTGCAGTAGTATTATGAATAAGCGGTATATGGGTCAGTATAATGGAATAGATCGAAATTTTCTGCAACAACCACCATTATTATAATTCGGAGGCCGCGTGTAACGTTTCGACACACCGCGTTGATCGTGAAATCGCCAACGAAGAGACCCGTCGAAAGCCAAGGTTTGCTGGTGCACGAATTGGGCAGGGGGGATGAGAGGAATACCTGGGTTCTTATTGAAAAATAGAATGCAGTATATAAAATTTTTGAATTTGCAAAGTTGCAATTTTACTAATCTAGTAACAATAAAAAAATTAAAAATATACATTACTGTGAAACCACTGACTCCTTCGCTCAGGTGACTAAATACAAAAATAAACGAAATATCATTACAATAATCTGTGTCGATCTCGTTCCGTCTTATCTCGGCGGCGCAGCGTGTTAGTGTGTCACGATTGTTTATGGTGGCCCGGGATACTAGGTGCTTCGCAGGTACATATTATTATATGTTTGCATATTATTATCGTCGTAATAATTGTTATTATTTATAATACAATGCTCTCCGCGTAGGAAACGATTCGCGTCGGGCCGCTCGCACCAGTTACGTCCGGAGCGTAATGTCATTATAATAATATTATTATTATTATTATTATCATCTAGTTACTGCTGTCATTTCCGTCCGACGCGACGGCGGCGACGGAGGCAATCAGACCGTGGTCTGTGGTCCTAATTCCGCGATCATCACTGCACCGGAATAGTGCAACTGTGGCCATTGCCTGTCACATCTGCAACGTTCAGTGTACCGAAATACCGGTGTACGACGTCCGAAAACGAGGAAAACAATATATGAACCGCAGTGAAATTAGCATATGCATCGTGACGGGACAGTGGAAACGCATAGCATTAATTAACTATATATAATATATATTGTATATATACAGGACCGGCTCAATGTGGTAGCAAAATAGGCAGCCGCCTAGGGCGGCACTAGTGTGGGGACGGCAAATTTCGAATGAACCAAAGTGATTTAATTTTTATAATATAATATAGTATGCTGAATTGTATGTTCATTGTTCAGAATATTATACAAAAATAAATATGTAATATGTAAGTAATAACTAATAATAACATTATACTATTGATACTGAGAACGCACCAAAATCATAAATACTGAATATAAATAGAATGGCGATAATGATACATGCGTTTGTCGACCACAGACGAATGCACGTTCTTATCGAGTTTAGAATAAATAATTATTATCTATAATAATAGAATATATAATAAAAAAAAATATATATTTTTTTTTTGTATTTGGAAACAGATGTTGACACAACGGCATTTAGTCCCGAAATTTCTGCCGCCCGTCTTACACATAAATAGTTTTTTGCTGTAGAGTGATAGTGGTAGTGGATCAAGTGCGTGAACGTGTACAATTTTTATTTTTTCATATAAATCAAAATAAATGTATAACTGTAACACTTAATTGGTATTAATTTTATTGGATTATATCACATTAATATTTATTGAATATGTCTGAGCAAAAACGTATACGGTTATCAGGAGCTGCATATCGAAAACAAAAATTAAAACGTGATGAAGAAATTAAAAAAAACTCTGGTTCCTTTGAAAAGTATTTGAAAAAAAAAAATGAAGTTTTAAATAATCCAGGGACACATTCTAACATTATTTTAGAAGAACCAAAATCCTTAGAAGTTACTGGCAGTTTAAAAGAAGTTGGTAACTCAGAACAAATTTCCAGAAGCATTGACGTTTTCAATAATGAAATAAACACAACTTTGGAAGAAAAACCGAGTTTTTAATCTAAAAGAAATGAAAATAATATATCTGACCTCGAGACATGGCCGACGATTTTTTCAGATTCACTACGACTTCAAGTAGTAAAAACAGGTCCCATTAAACCAAGTAAAGATTTCAATTATCCTAGAGATGCGTTAAATCGACGATTTCCAATTTCAATTTTAAGTAAAACATTAAAAAATGGTGAAGTTATAGAGCGTACGTGGTTAATTTATTCTGTTAAAAATGATGTTGTGTACTGTTTTTGTTGTAAAATATTTAGTAGTGAAAATTATGCACTAACTAAATTTAGTTGTAAATGATACTGCTAAATCATCAACTGGAGCAAGCAAATTTTTTATTCAAATTCAAGCCATATTTGTATTTTTAAGTGGTTCTATTCATCGATGGCAGTTTAAAAAAAACATATAACACAATTAACTTTAAAGCCATTAAGTGAAACTAGGTGGGAGAGTAGAATAGATGCAATTAGACCATTCAGATATCAAACAGATGAAATATTTGATGCATTATACGAAATAAGTCAGGATATATCTTTTGATCAAATTACCCGATTAGAAGCTGAATCTTTAGCCAAAAAAATAAAAAATTTTAACTTTGTGTGTTGCGTTGTAATTTGGCACTCAATTTTAAATCAAATAAATCTAGCAAGTAAAGTGTTACAGAAAGTAACATTAGATATATCTGGCGCAGAAAATATTTTATCTGAAACTATTAATTTTTTTAAAAAAAAAATAGATGTGATGAAAGTTTTAATACATTTTTAAAAGATGCCGAAACCATAGCTCTTGAATTGGATATTGAGGCTTCTTTCACGCAGCAAACTTCTATACGCCCACGAAAAAAGAAAACAGTGTTCTTTTCTTATGAACAACCAGATGAACCCATAATTGATTTAAAAACTAAATTTAAAGTTGAATTATACTTTTATATATTAGACGTAGCTCTCAATTCTCTCGAAGAAAGATTTGAACAACTACATAATCACTGCGATAATTTTAAATTTTTGTATGACATAAGTAGTCTAAAAAGTATAACGAAAGATAATATTGTGAAAAATTGTATGGATCTTCAATTGCTACTATCAGAAAATGAAAATGTTTGTAAATCAGATATTGATGCCATAGAAATGACAGATGAATTAGTAGCAATATCCGAGTTATTAAAACCCAACAGTACTCCATTAGAAGTTTTACAGTTTATTGTAAATAATAACAATTTTGTACCAAATGTAGCTGTAGCACTACGCATTATTTTAACTATGCCTGTGTCGGTCGCATCTAGTGAACGGAGCTTTTCCAAATAAAAAATAATTAAAAACTATTTAAGGTCTTCTATGAATCAAGAAAGGTTTAGTGATCTTGCTACAATTTCTATTGAAAAAGAAGTAATGGAAAATCTGGAGTTTAAACATTTACTGATTGATTTTGCCCAAGAAAATGCTCGCAAAATTAATTTTATTTAATATATTTTTAATTTTGTAGTTATATATTTTTTAATGTTTAATTAAATACATATTGTTGATTTATGATAACGATAATGAATGTATAACGATGGTTAAAAATATTACTTGTTCTATACCTAAAATTTATTTTAATTTTATTTTTATTATTTTATATTTTGTTAAGAAAACTGAGGTCAGTCAAAATATTTTTTTTTTTAATAAAACAAGGGTTCATAGTTAAAAATGAATGTCTATATTTTATTCAACCCCCTACTCTTCAAAAAATTAACTATTGCATAGGGCAGCGTAAATTAGATTCGCCTAGGGCGGCAAAAAACCTACGGCCGGCCCTGTATATATATATATGACTAGATCTTTAACTAAATATCTTGGCTGATAAAAAAATCACATAAAAATTGAATTTTTTGACTATTTGCCTAGGTATTTAGTAAAATGTCTGATTTAACTATATGCCTGCGACATATATATATATATGATAATATATAAAAAAAAAATGCTGTTTATTCGTCCAATTATCCAATTATTTGGTGTCGTCGTATCAGTGGCGTATATAGGATTTAATTTCGGAGGGGGTTATAAAATAAGAATAGATTAATTAATCAACTTTATTTTAATAATAGTTTTACTCTATTAATCTTCTCGTGGAAGAACGTAAAAAAATAACCAACTAATCTTATCTTATAATAATTTAATTACCTTTGAAACTATCTTCAATGAGACCCTGGTCATCATTTATCTCATTTATCGTTACTTAGTTTTAAGGAAATCCATTCAATAATAATAGTACACACACACACACACACACACACACACAGATATAAATATCTTAAGAATTATATTTAAATATTATAGTATTAGTATTGTACAATATTATATTAAGCTAAAATTAATTATAATTATTCATATCTATGTATGTAAACATAGATTAAATGAATTCAGCCGATATTTAAGCCGACCAAAACTTATACAAATTTATATTACATGGAACAACAAACGTGAGAGAGATGTGGAAAAATGTTGAGTTATCCATAATATAGTTTCTCTTTCGATTTGTTGCCGTTCTTGACTTATCAGAATTCCAATGTAGTCGAATCTCTGGTAAAACGAAAACCATACCGATTCGAATTTTAAATTATAGAAATTGTGTAATAACTGTTAATTTTTTATTTAGTCCATTACTCGTTACACACAATGACTATTATTTTCAAAACGATAATGCATTTCGTAGTTCTTATACAAGTTCATCGCCACAATTACTGTATATTTTTAATGGCTTTAACCAAATTAAACAGTTATACCCAGTTATTTCTTTTAAATTATATGAATTTAATACTGAAGTTTAATTAACTGTTGATCATAATTATGAATACCAGTGTGAAGTTAAAATAAATAAACAGATAATTCCTCAGATAATGTCGGTAATAAATTAAAACACTCGTTTATTAAATTGTCTAGTTGATATAACATTATAAATCAATGACTACAATATGTAATTTATTTATTCATAATTGAAATTTATTTTTCAAAATAAACATAAAAAAAGACATTTTTCAATATCTGTAGAATTAGTTCTTACTTTAAGCTAAGCATGTAACAATTGGAATGATTTTTTTTTTTTGTTATAAAGATTGAAGAAGTCATTTAGTTCTTAAAAACAGATTTGAGTTAATATAACAATTTAAATCTCCCGAGACTTAATAAGTATGTATCTCAAACACCCTGGAACTCAATGCATTATGAAAATATTATTTTAGGTTATTTCTATTCTGGAAATATTTTAATATAAATTTATGTTGTCTGTATTATAATCCTTCTTTTGTTATTAGCTATTGTTGAACTGGTAAAAATCAATGACTTGATAAAATATTAAGTGACGTCATACATTTATCATGCATTCAATTCTAGCAAAAGGATAAGTTATTTGAGAGAACAAATTTATATGTACAAAAAATCCTCAAAATATTTTTCTAAAAATATTTTTATACGCTACAAAATGTATATTTGTTTTTAAAAAATGCTTAAAATTTTTTTCATAAATTCGCACCACGGATATTTTTCGCTCCTCTGATCAGATACTATTGAAGGATATGTATAATTTTAAAGAAACAATAAATCATAAGACGATTCTAAACGAAAGAAATTAATAATATAAAGAAAAATAATAGTCGTCATTTTCAACACATACACCAAGAGTATCTGACCTGACGAGCGAAAAATATCCGTGGTGTAAAGTATGTCCAGATTTCTTGTCTATACTTTACTTAACTTTACTTTAATTTACCTTACATTACTTAACTTAACTTTACTTTACTTTACTTTTTTTTTATCTAATAAATAAAGGGGAAAAAATTAAATGAGAAAAAAAAGTGATAGAAAAATGTTCAAATTTTTTTTTTTCAAATTTTCAAAATTGTCTTCTTCAAAATTATGTTTCTCATATTATTGTCTATCTATTTTTAAATTTTCATAAAGTTCGAATCAAAAAATTATGATTTTTGTCTCTTTTTTGTCAAATTTTGGGTAGTTAAAAAAAAAAAATTGAAGAATTGAGAAATTCAAAAAATGACCTCTTTGAGTACCAACTTAGAGACAAATCTGTTTTCAAAAAGTTACTGATCGAAACTTTTGGACAAGCATATCTATACGTAAAAGTGTAAAAAAAAAAAAAATAAACAAATAGAGAAAAAAATAAAAATAAATAAATAAACATCATTGTAAAAACACTAACTTCTTCACTTCGTTCAGAATCTAAAAGATTTTAATTGACGTTGGATTCACGTTCGCCTTATTTTACCGGGTGGCTGTAACGACCGTTCGTCATTTTATCGATATTAATGTATAAATAAATTAATGTATTAACATAAATGATTATTTGTGTCAGCTTTGTATGGCACTGAATAAAAAAACGTGAAAATATAATATGAAACAAAAAAAAATGTGCTTTAAATAAAAATATGCACTGGTAAATTACAAATATACATTGCAATATGCTAAATAAGGAAAAAGCGTAAAAATACGCATAATATGTAATGTATATTATAATTTTAATGACAATATTCAAAATCGAATAAATTTCTTATCCGATTTCAAATATCTTGTTCTAATAATTAATATGCATTTACATATAAATCCGTTTCCTAGTTATGAGAAATATACATATTTTGTTTTCAATAGCTATTAATGAGATATACATATACTGAGAATTGAAGTCTTTGATATCCGTCATTTACCAACTGTGTAACGAAAGTTGAAATAATATTCATGCTTTTACTACATTAAAGATTATTGAGTACTACATTAAAGATTATTGAGTTTAATTATAATCTTGAACGAGGATAAAACGACCACGACAGTGTTCAACATTTAAACATACCCTCCTAAAACAAATCCTGGTTACGTGCCTGCTATACCATGTTATGATGAAACTAAAATCTGTTAACCTTTTTGACAATTTGTTCATGTAAAAATAGGAATTAATAATTTTCGTTAAACAGATGAATACAGACGAACAGGAATAGTTTATTGGTTAACAAATAAAAAAAAATTGAATATTTGCCAAATTTTGAGTTCTTGATTCATAAAAATATATCTGTCATAAATTCTCACCACGTTTACTTGTTTTAATATCAATGTTTTATATACTCAGATTTATTTAGTATTATATATCTATAATATTATGTTTTTATACTTTAGTGTTTACCTTTTTCTTGTTACTTTTTTCTTTACTTAATATCTGAAAGTTCGTCAATATTATTATATTATTATTGTCAACTTTAGTTCGACGGGTCATGTGAACGGATGCAATTTTCAGCGCATTCGTTATGCCATATACAGTTAAAATTAAAATTAAATATCCGTTAGATCCATAACTTATATCCTATTAAGTATCTACTATTCACTAATCATACCTTTTACATACCTAGCAATTTAAACATAGAATCATTGGTTCGAATCAAACAATAATCATTTCATTTGGTTTCTGAAATGATTTGTAATTTTTTCATTTTTTTAAAAATAAAATATCTATATTTTCGTGAAACTGTTGTATGTGTGTGATTGTGTTTTCTTATACGCAATGGCGATATGTATGAGTAAACATATACTCACGCTCATGCACATAAACACAGACACACAGACATATATATACACTCACACGCACACGCACACGTACGCATGCACGCACACACACACACTGGTTAGATTATAATATTATAATATTATTTATATAGAAATAGGTATACGCTGCAGTGGAGAAATTATTTGCAACAACATTGTGGGCTGCAGTGACATAATAACGCCGGGCGTAACGACCGAGTTCCACCAATTCACGGTCAGTATACAGCGAAATAAGAATTTTATAATAATGATGGAGAAAGAGAGGAGTGAGAGGAGAGAGAGGAGAGAGAGAGAGAAAGAGAGGGTGAAAGAGACAGACAGACAGACAGAGAGACATTGAAACAGTAAAAACCAGTATCGGTGTATAGGAAACTAGAATTCATAGAAATGATATATTATTTAGAATAATAATCTTATGTACTGATTCAATATCCTATTGACAATATCACTAAAAAGTCATTCACGCTCTTACATAGTTGTATTATGATTATTATTATGGCGTCCCCAATGTGAAAATATTATGCGATGTCGGCATGAAGTTTCATTATATGTATTTTTATATTTTACAAATAGGAAAAATGACATTTCCAATTCACAAAAAAGATAAAAATTTTCCTATTCTTCAAATAGTGTATATAGAGATGTAAAATTTACGTACATTTTTTTTGTGGTAAATTTACCAGTAAAATTTACGTAAATGTACCATAAATTTGGTAAATTTTGAAATTTTTGTAACATAGACTTAAAGTTACCCTAAAAAGTATCTCTTCTTCCCTTTATATAAATATACTAATCGATTTTTTACATAGTATAGCTCTTTTATTAAATTTAAACAAATATAATTGGCAATTAAAAAAAATACATTTCCAACTCAGATTAACAAAATAATAAAAAGCAATTTTTTTTTTTTTTTAAATACAAACAAATATAATAAACAGTTTAAAAAAAAGTATATCATGAGATATCCTCAAACTCAAAATAATAAAAAGGAAAAAATTATGTAGATATAAGTAAATTATGTCTTTATGAAATTAAGAAAATTCTCCCCACTCTGATCGAAGTGACATAGATGGACTAAAAATTGAATCATCCACTAAATCTTCAGAATTCCAATTCTCCTCAGAATCTTCAAAATATTCTCGACTATTTTCTGCATTTTCATTATTTTCTCTGGTTTAAACACTTTAGGAGTTATTATAGTGTCATGTAAGTTATATTAAAGAGTTCGTAATAATTGTCAATAGATATAATTCACAATATCACAATTTACAAAATACTTATTCCGTAATTTAAACTTCATGTTTTCTATTAAACTTCATATCGTTTTGTTATAAATGTAGGCTTTGTAAAAACATTTAATTTAAGTAGTCACTTGTAAATTTGTTCGGTAAAAAAAAAAAAAAAATGGTAAATTTACCCGGTAAAAATTTACGCCGTTTACATCCCTAAGTGTATACGACATACCCCTTTTATACAAATGTCGGCGAAATCGCAAGGCGTATACTACACTGCTTTGCTAAGCCACAATTAGCCACAATTTCCTATTATTTTCCATTAAATAATCGTTAAACCCATCTTATAGGTTTTTAATGATCTACCGATTTATAATATGCTATCGGGATTCATACACCGAAGTTAATTACAATGACAGTACGGACATGTGGAAACGTTCAAATAGTGATTGTTTTGTTATTCGATGTAAGCGACGAACAAATAAGTCTAATTGACCGAACTATTGCGATAACATATTAAATAATATGTGATCGAGGTCAAAAACGTAATCGGGTGATCATAAAATCACTTTTTAGTTTATCCAAGAATCGACTATGAACGTTCAAATTCTCTTGTGAGCAACTGATAAAATATGGCCCACGAGAGGTTATCTTCAAACATATTAACTTTTCACGAATTACATAAATTACAGTGTTCTTGGCATTGACGAATGAAACAGTTTGTGAAATTCGTTTGTTTAAAACTTTCAAAGTGATATTATCTTAATTTGTTCTTTACTTTCAATTAATCCATTTTTTTTTTCTATATAGGATTTTTTGGACTTATAATGTGCTATTTAATTATGTATCGATCAAAAGTATGGAAAATCCTCACAATTTTCAAAACGCATTATAAAATTAATCGGTTGAAAGTCATAAGTGATTAAAGGTTGTGAAGATGTATTTTATGATATGTTTTGAAAGTTATGATATGGAAATATTAAGTTCTTGTGGTGTGACAATTATTTCATGTTATATAATATTATAAAAATGAAAACAACAAAGAAATGCACGTAATAAATCATGTTGCACATTAGTCATGATAAAGTCGAATAACAACTAATTATAGCTCATTGTTTACTGGTTTACTATAAATATAAGTAATCTTTTAGATGTTTTGTAACGTTTAGGTATCGTTTTGTATCTCTACTGTCAATATGACATAAAATCGAGATAAATATTTGGGTTATTTTAATAAAATGTAACAAAACTGCTTTCACAAATCAAATTTAAAATAACAATTTCTATAAAAATATGAGTATTAATTTATTGTGCAGGCTCTAAATCTATAAATATACAAATATTCAATATTCTGTATACAAAATTATTGCTTATAGTGGCGTGGACATCATTTTTGAATGGTGAGAGAGAGGCTAATCGGCATCATAAAAAAAATGTATCTTGTATAGTGAACTTATTCTGTCAATATTAATAATAATAATAATATAAACTACTGTGCTATAATTTATAACAATAGTAGATAGTTTCATAAGTGTGAAAATACTGTTGTTAAATTTATACCAAAAAATGTTTATTATTATTATTGTGTTTAGCAGTTCATTTGATATTTTGAAAAAATATAGTACCTACTCAACTGTAATTTAAGCACTTCTCTATGGTATTCCGAATTTTAGTTCTATATATTATAATGAGGTTAAAAGCTACACAGTTTGGAGTTAGCCAAATTATCTTAATATATCTCTCAAGTGCAAATATGGCACTTAATGGCAATAATGGCTGTGAATGGTGGTAATACATTTTCGTAGTGCTCAAATCGGTATTGTGCCGCCAATGTTCCCGTTAGACAGAACGCCAGTACGTGGTCTGCACGACGTCCCCACGGCGACGGCGATTCGATCCCAACTAAATGAACCTTGTACATATATCGTGTGTGAAACTCTATTTGATTTTTTGTTTGTTTTTGAATTCGTGACTGTCTAGCGGACTTTGGCTACGTGGGGCACGGCGATGAAGCACGATGATCCGACTTCAATATAAACATAATGGATACCGAGTTTTCCTATCCGTCTTCACACAATTTCTATATCGATACCGAAATCCAATAAGTTTTTGCTGGAAGTATGGGGGGGGGATTCTCGCGATACAACATACATAACATGGCGAAACATTAATTTTTCTCACGATTATCTTCACACATATAGTTCTCCAATTAATCGCGTTCTCACAATGTTTACTGTGCCCTACTACACTGACTGGAAGTTTATACATTTTAAATATAATATTTAAAAATATTATCAAGCGACGAATATCCGTAGTGCGAAATATGTCCGGCTTTCTTGCCTATACTATAGTTTCAGTGACAGATTTAGCATCAGGCAAAGTATGCAGTAGTGCTCTGCATGGTCCGGTCTACATCAGTCCGGCTCGGTCCTAACGTATTAAAAATACTGAAGGATTGGTTCAGTTCGATTCCATTTTTTTCATGATGAATTTCAGTCCGGTTCTGGTTCAAACTATAATAATTTTGGCCCGGTCCAGTCTGAGCAAATAAAAAATTATCAGTTCGGCCTGGTCCGGAAGTAATAATGTTGGTTCAGTCCGGTCCGGTCCGGTCCGATCGGTCCCGGTTTGGTGGTTCGTTTCTTCTATTTTAATTATTGAATTATATTTTTAGTGGAATTATTTATAGAATTAATAACACTATATTATGGGAAACAATATTTTACCGCCAACGGTTTGTTAACTTCGTATATATTTTTATCGCGAATGGAGGTATTACTCAATGTGGTTGTCGGTATTAATAATAAGTAATTATAATTTTCGTTGTGGAATTGTGCTGCCGCCGCGACACTGCGACGCCATCCGAATAGAAACATTATTAGAATTTATAATATTATCGCAATAAGTATAATATATATATGTTTCCTCCGTGGGCAATAAGATTCCTTAACTTTTTGGTTTTTTTGACGACCAAATACAGAAACTTTCCATTTTATCAAATTAAATTAAATTTTTAGTAAAGCTTAGTCTAAAAAAAATGAGCAATCGATTCGGTTCTATGATAAAATTTTCAGTCCGGTCCGGTTCGGTCCAGTCATAAATTTGTATAGTTTAAAAATTTTGTGGTTTAGACCGATGGTCCGGTCGCGGTCCACTAAAAATATTTCTTTTACATTTTCAGTCCGGTCCGGTTTTTAAAAAAAATTAGGCAGTAGATCCGGTCCGAATTTGGTACTCTGTTAAAATTTTCGGTCGGTGCGGTCCAACTTCAGTCCTTTGTTAAGATTTTCAGTCCAGTCTGGTCCCTGAAATCACGGACCGTGCAGAGCACTAGTATGCAGTTGGCTAGGGTGGCGAATTTTCGAATGTGGCAATTTCGTGTTAAAATTATATTTTAATCGACTTCAAAGTAATAATTGTAGTCATACATTTTTATACTCCAAAAATAATTTTTATTTTAAAAACGTTTACCAAAGTGTTGGTTATTTTATTAGATGTTTATGATGTTGGTATACCTACAATATAGTAATATAATAATAATATACCAATATAATGAGAATTGTCGTTTTTAAATTATTTCTCTGGGAACTGTGGGGGTGATTAAATGAGAAATTTCGGTTTATTAAGATCAAATATTTGACTATTTACACCATTTTATACTAAAAATAATTTTAAAGTACCTTTATCGATTAATTTAGCATTACAGGATTGTTAAACACTTAATTTTAATTTTGAAGAATGTTTTAAATGTATTAATAATATTTTTATTCAATTTTATAATACATTTTCGTTTTTAACACTGGTATTGGTATTCTATTTTCACAAATAGAACGATAATTGAACCTAAAAATTGATTATTTATAAAAAAAAAAATTTCGCTTCAAAATTCACGTCTTATACACGAACGATAGAAAAAAATTTTCGGCCGTTAAAAGAAACAACAGTAGGCAACTGTGTAAATCCGTCTCTGTATACTTTATTTTATTTTTTTTGGTTATATTTAAAGTATGGTTAGGCTCATATGGGTCGCGGTCAGGGACGGTTTGAGTATATTATTTTTGAGGCACTGCACCACCAAAATATTAGGGATGGGTGGGTGGTCTACGTTGAGCATGTGCTGGTCACAATGTTTAATTTTCAATTAATTAAATTGGTCATGACAATCGTGGCTGAAAATATTAAAAGTGTTGAGATAATCGAGATAAAGAATACGTCATAGTATTTGCACCGATTTATAATATTCATCAACCATGATAATAGAACAGAGTATATGAAAACAGAGTGTACTGTGTACTTTCTATTAAACAATGTAAAATTTTCGAGTTGTTCTGAAAGAATATTTATTAATTGTGGTTGTGTGCAGGCGCGGATTCAGAGGGGGGCTATTGGTACTCGGGTACCCCCTGTCATATCAACCACACTACATAGAATTATATAAAATATTAACTGGCTGAAAAATATATTTTCTTAACGCAATCGCTTGCCACACTTGGGTTAAATTGAAATGCAATAAAGTGTAGGTAGATAAATTTATTATAAAAAAGCTGTATATATTTCTCACCATGGGTTTTGTTCGATCATTAAATGGGATATGTAGGTGTGTTAAATTTTAAAGAAACGATAAATCATTTTTAACTTAAAAGTCGTTTTTGTCAACATTTAGTAGTTTTTCCAAAATTTTGAACAAACTAGGTATTAACAATTTGAAAATATTTCGATTCATCATAAAGTTGCTGGTCGAAACTTATGGACATAAATTTCTATATGAAAGAATAAAATAAATATCATTTTAAAAACACTAGCTTCTTTACCCCACTCGGATTGCGTAAAGCGAAAAATAAACTGAGTAGATCATTATAGTAAATTGAACAAATAAAAAAGATAATGTATATAATGTTTTTTTTTTTTATTAGAGATATGAATATATAATTATTATGCATAGAGATTTATGTTAAAGTGTAATTAGTAGTTAGCTGCTATTAGTATTCCGTTCTATTGATTGAACACCCCCTATTTATAATTTCTGAATCCGTGCCTGGTTGTGTGTGTGTGTGTGTGTGTGTGGGGGGGAGTGTCAATATATTGTCTTGCACCACTAAGTACAATACATTCCTCCCACCCCTGGTCGCGGTTATCTCATATTAGTATAATAATTATCATGTCAGTATATTATACCGGCGTGGACACTGCAGCAGTTGTGGCACACAAGACACTCCGGTTCCGGGCGATTACACGCGGTCGTGTCGATTGCCACTGCCACAGCAGCTGATGCCGCAGTTTCGGCGGAAACGAGCGCGCGCGCCACTGACCTACAAACTCGGTACGCGGTGGTCGCGGTCTTTAGCGCGCGCACGTAACATTTTCATCCGTCGGCGGTCATTATTATCGCTATTATTATTATTATTATTATTATTATAACTATTACCGGGTACCGGGTATATAATAATAATAATAATATACCAACGTATTGTAATATTCGCCTGCGTCATCACATTACAATATGCCCGTGCTCGCCCGTTTTTACAAAACGTAGACCTCATAACGTGTATGAGTATTATATTATTATACTGTGCCGCGCGCAACAGGTAAGGTGCGCGCTAATAGACCGGAACTATTATTAAGTGTAACGACTGCACCGGCGCGTTACGAGATCCTAGAAGAAATAGCGACGTTTCACGTCTAGGTGATGTAGCCGATGTAGCTCATCGTCGTGCAGGCTGTACGCTGTAAGCAAAGCCACGACTGGAGAGGGGATGGTTCAGGGGTTTGGACCTCATTCAAAATTTGGAAAAATTAACAACAACCCGATAAAACAATTAAATTTATCAGTTCATTTTTTTGGACACCCTCCGAAATTTGCTTTCAGTTACGGCCTTGGCCATAAGCACCAATCGCTTCAAATGACCCTCAGATTTTTTTACGAAAGTGCCACCGTCAATGGTCATAAGTGCCAACGTCTTAAAGGGTCTGGTCGTAGCTATTTAATAAGGGTCAATATATAGACGATATGTATTCACGTTATACGAAAATCTGTTCACACAAAAATAGAAAAAAAGTAATAATAAAAAAAATAATAAGCATCTTTGTAAAAACCCTAGCTTCTTCACTTCGTTCAGAATCTAAAATGAATTCAATGCCTGTCAAAAAAATATGGAAATCTGAACTCCATAAATTGGAATCGACATTTAGGTATGTGCAAGAATATATGATAAAAATGTAATTTTTATTAATAACAAATAGTAATTGTGCTCCAATTTAATGTATAGGTGTTGATATTGAAATTAAATTTGTGAAAAAAGCAATGAAAATATTGTAAATTATTTAGCACGCAGCTCTTTTTTAAAGATTTTAAGTCCATTCGATCAAAGTATTTATTTTTCTTAACATTTAAATTTTTTTCTGTGAAACAATTATTTGGTTTTAATACTTAGTAAATTAAACTTTTTGTATTAAAAAAATAAAAGGATAAAACAATAATTATAACATTATAATGTTATGTTTTGTTTAGAATTTAAAAAATATAGATTTTCTAGTAAAATATTTATCATTCTAGTAGAAATATTGAAAATATAATATCAATTTTGGGCAACAATTTTTAAAAGTGTGTTGGTATTTAATTTTAACTGCTGCTTACTAACTTTTTTTCTTTTTGAAGTATAAAATTTAGGTTTAAGCAAAGAAAAAAAAAATAACAATAATTATTTAAATTATGTACTTAGCTAGAAAAAAAAAGATTATTTTTCAGAACAACAAATAGTTTAAAGTAAATTGACAATACATTCATTTCAAGTACCTATATAAAAATATAATTTTATTTTGCATTAATATATTTTAGTTCAGAAAGTAATTCGGAATATTTGGTTATTAATAGGGGGTGTGGGGGCTAAGACTCCACGGGTCTGTTTGATACAATTTAGGTGGTGGTAGTTGTGATAAAATATTTTTAGTTATCTCATGGTTGAAAATTGTTCGCACCGCCACTGCTACCTGGGGTGAGTGTGATTCCGGATCTATAGAGATACTGATAAAATTTTTTTGGACAAGTATTTTTGTTCCAAAAAGTATTTACAAAAAGAGAATAGAAATAGAAATAAACATAATTGTAAAATCACAAGCTTCATCACTCCATTCAAAACATGACATTTTACAACTGTAAATTAGATGATAAATAGTAATTTGCTTTTTGTTATAATAAAACATGTATGACTTAATTCAATAATACAATACATTCAATCAATGCAACAAAACTTTCAAATGTATATAATTAATTATTAAAGATAAATAATTCGGAAGATATTAAATATTCAAAATAAACATATTAAAAAAAAAAAAGTAAAGTAAAGTAAAGTATAGACAAGAAAGCCGGACATACTTTGCACCAATAAAGAAAAACTATTTAATGAGAAAAAAAATGCTAGGAAAATGTCCAAATTTTTTTTTCATGTTTGAAAGATTTTATTGCCCAACATTTTTCTCATATTATTGTCTATTTATGTATAAATTTTCATAAAATTTGGATCAAAAAATTATGGTTTCCGAGTCTTTTTTGTCAAATTTTGAGTAATTTTTTTCAAAAAAAAAAAAAAAAAAAAATGAAGAATTAAGAAATTAAAAAATGACTTCTTTAATGTACCAACTAAAGGCAAATCCCGTTTCAAAAAGTTACTAATTGAGACTTTTGGACAAGTAGATCCATACGAAAATATGCTCACAGAAAAAAAAATAAAAAATAAACATCATTGTAAAAACACCAGCTGCTAGGATCTTCAGCTTCAAAATCTAAAATTAATTGTAAGATTAAATTTATGAGATATCTTTTTTTTACAAATTCTAAAATTCCAATTATGAGATTCGATCTGAATTGTACTTACACTATCTTTACTTCGATAAAATCTTCTTTAGTTAAAATATTATATAATTATTAGTCGAATTTTGACTTATTATTCATAATTTATAATGAAACCAATTTATTCGGCAGGGTTCGTATGCTACCCGATATTTTCACCATACGTTCATATACGATAGAATCCACACAATATATTAATTTGTCTTTAATTATTTATGATCGGTGTTGTTTACATAGGTACAGTTCACATGCGATCGTGTTGGTAAATAATTGACGGAAATATTTCAAAATATTGATCGTAACGTTTATTTTTATTTTTGGCAGAAACGAATGATTATTAGTGGTTGAGTATTATATACATACAAACAAAAAAAAAAAAATATATATATATATATAATACATATTTATAAAATCCATTATCGTAAATGAGATGCGTTTTTTTTTTTTAGTTTTTTTTTTTTTTTTATATTCTGTGGCACTCAGAATCTACATAAAACGTATAAAAATGTATTTTTTATGACTCGTTTTATCGCCGAATAAGACGACGACGACGACGAAAACGTCACAACAAAATATCCACGAGCCATACCTGCGCAGACTTTTGTTCATAAAATAATAATGTCTCGACTGCAAAAGTCGCTGGCCCGTGACGGGTTATTTTAAACCATAACTGTTACACGGGAACGTACGGACCCACGTCCATATAACTTCGCGGTGTTTATGACACTTTTGGACGACAACGCGCGAACTCCGACGTGCGCATAAAATATTCAACCAGTCACATTAAAAACGTTATACCTACACCTAATTTATGGGCGATCGGCGTACAGAGTGGGCGAATGTAAACGCTAACAGAAATCGTGTCAACTCCGTCGGTCACGAACGGGGCCATAGGTAGAATATTGGGAGATAATATTGTAAACTTCACAAAAATCTCTTTTACGGCATATTTTGCCGTTTATACCAAATTTCTCGATGGCTTTTCTAGTTTTCGCAAATAAGTGTTGATAATTTTGAAAAAATTACGTGTTTAAAGTACCGCCTGGTGTAATTTCTGATCTAAAATGTTACTGTATGCAAATTTTGGCCAAGTATTTCCGTATAAAAAGTGATTATTCCATCTTCAAACGGGTATAGAAGAAAAAAATGGGGTTAAAATTTTCGATATTTTTCAGGTCAATTAGACATATATGTCGGCGAGATCATATTAAATTTTCAAGTCTTAATATCAAAAATCAAAAATATTATTACATAAAAACTAACAAAAATTTAGACATTTCCGAAATTTTCAAAATTATATACTTAACTCAAAATTGATCAAATTTTTTTAAAATTTTTATGAAATGTTTTCGTGACCACTTTTAGTAGTTAGCACTTTCAGATAAATATATAGCTCATAAAATGTGATAAAATGTGATTTCGTCGTAAATACGGACATAATTGATAATGAAGAAAAAATATATAGTAAATATATATAGTATTTAATATAATGTATAGTATAGAAGAACTGAGAAAATATTCGTCTAATGGCTGATTTAATTGGTGGAGTTTACATACCTGTTATTTTAATAATTATGTTAATTAAATGTTCATTCTAATTATTTTGTAATAATAATTGTATAGCTCTTCAATTTATTATGTCAACAATACTCTTAACTACTCAAGTATTTACTACCCTAAACATATTTTCTTAAATTTATTCGCGTTTCCAACTATTCCGTTCGATTTGATGTTTATTTAACCATAATGGTGTAAGTGAAAACTTATTCATTCAATATTTATAAAGAGATGTATTATTCTTAAAATGTTTCTCGATTATTGTAATTTTATTTTCCCTTTAATAATCAAAATATACGAAAAAGAAATTTCAGAGAGGTATTTACAATTAAAAATAAAAATAAAAATTCTCTAACTCATAAATGTTTTTAGAATATTATACCTAAAACATTTTTAGTAATCCCCGAAAAGAAGTCTCAAATACGTTGTCAGTCATTGGTGTACGACTCATTTATTTATTTTGGAAATATAATTTAAACATTTATTCATACACATTATTTTCGCAATTTCTCTATAGTTACTACATACATTAAAATAGTAATTTCATATAATAATTAATTTTAGTCATTTAGCGATAAATCCAAAATAATAATCCTAAAAAGCTATTGACTATTTACTTGATCAGACTCAATAAAATTATCAAATAAATTCGCCTATATTGGGTCCGAATATTTTGAAATTTCGGAAAAATTTTGTTACTTACTTCGTGTTTTTATCACACAACAGTAATTATTGCGATTTAAAGTTTTACTACTACCTATCAAACAGAAACAAGTGTAGAGTGATAATTACTTATTGGGGGAGGGGGACAATTTCTTCCCTGAAATTTTATCACGGGTCAAAATGATAATTTTGCCTCTCTATAAACATCAAAGACAATAGAAATCTTTATAAGCCCCCATCTTATGGTAACCATGCGTACACCACTGATAAACAACAGTATACCATATTTTTAACCGACTGTTAGGGACTATGGGAATTTACGATAGATGATTAACACCAATCTGTGAACTGTGGAGTTATAAGTGCCGTACAGAATACAAATAATATGTAAACGGCTCGCGCAGCTTACTATTTCGTAGTGCAGATCGTTTGTCCGCATTGTATAATAATAATGAGGGATGTTAATTTGTAGGAAAGTGCATTTTATTTTGCTGATTAAAAAATATAGCTTTGTAAGTACATAATTTAAATTATGTTAAAACGAATTCACTTTTATTTTGCATTTTTTGACGTTTTTAATTTTTTAGGTCATATTTTCCTTTTTTAGTTCATTTTCCGGTATTTTTAATTAAATTCTGTCAAATAACATCTTTCAAAAACCTTTTTTTGTTTTACACAGATTTTATATATACGTCAAATTTAAAAAAATTTAATAATCTTTAAAAAAATATTTCAGGTGAATAGCATTATACAAAATTCAAATTCAATCAACAATTTTTTTTTTTATTTTTTTATGAACTAAACATATTTTTATGCATGTAAAATTTAATCTACTAATGTAGTAATATACATAATATCCTATAATATTAATAAAAATATAAAAATTAAATTACAAACCATTTTAAGTGCATTTTATACTATACTAATTTTTGGCATTTTATATTGCATTTATTGCATTTTGAGTGAATATTTCATTGCATTTTTTTTTTTTTGACATTTCCAATGCATTTTTCAAGGTTTTTTAGTGCATTAAATTCACAGCCCTAATAATAATATATCGGTTCGCTCGTCGTGTGCCAGACCGTCATCACCGTCGTCGGAGGCCGTTTTCGTACCAGATCCATATTATGCATAAATAAAATAAATACGTATAATGGTTGGTAATATTATTCTATAATATCGTGGACACGGTCTGCACGGCGCGGCGGAATGAGGTCACGTCACACTCGTGCGTCCGAAAAAAGGAGTAGAACACATAATATTATAATAATGTTATTAGATTTTAACGACACATACCGTTCGTTTGTGCGTAAAATGTTAATGGGATATTTTTCCGGTCGTCATCTCGAGAGTACACCTATGGTAATTATTATTATTATTATTTAGTTTCGGCGAGAATATATTAAAATAGCGCGATAATCTATTACGAAACGAGTTTTGTCTCCGAGAGGAGCACGGGTGGTGTTGGTGTCGCACTCGTCGTGAAACGTGTCAGTTGATTAATAAATAATTAAACTCGATTATGCGATCTCGATTTTTTTGTTTTAATAATAATGTTGTCGTTCCGAGATTCGACAAATAGTAGGTCGTAAGCAAACGATTTTTTTCGGACAATTTTGTTAGTAATACTTAATACTGAATAAAAAATGAATTTGATACGACCTTGGTCAATGAATATGTTTTTATAAAAGACAAAACCGTGGGAAAAGACGAACTGATAAATAGTATTTTAAAAGTATAAATATAAAACTGACAGCTGATAGTATACAATATGGAACGTATCGATGCGTTCAACGATTCACGGCGTAGCGACTGTGCGAATTGTGAAGGGAGTTGTCGCAAAAGGATGTTAGTGAATTTAAGGGTACACAGTGAAGACAATTAAATTTTATTATGATATGGGTATTATTTCACGATTATTTTTTTTTACATATTATTTCATTTACATATTTGTTTATACAGTGTTTGTGCTACAAGATTTGTTTATTTATTTATTAATAATAAACGACCTTATTAGGGCTCAGTACAGATAGTGTAGAATAATACTTATAAGCTATGATTAATATATACGATTACTTATACTACCTACTTAATTACGATAAAAGTGATAGATACAATAATAAGCATAAATATAACAATAACATAATAAGGCATACATTTTAAATTATTTATGAATAAGTTAAAAATGTATTTATGAATAGATTAAAGATTTGAACTTGGTTGGACTGTCATTAAAAAAAATCAAAATGAGTTAAAGAATTACTTGTAATTAGCATTCTATTAATTGGAGCAAAAAGACTATAATTTTGACGGAATGTTTTTGTATAGAAAGATTGAGTTACACGAGTATTAACATTAGGTACTTTTATAGGTAGGTATTTCAGTATTTGAGACAATAATTCAGGGCAATCGATTTGATAATTTATAACCAATTATTCATTGGTTATACGAATCAGCTGCTCATAGTGACAAAAAGTTTCAGGAAGGAACGAACAGTCGTTATCGGTAGCTTACTGTGATTAGATTTTCGGTTACAGTGATCAGAAATAGTCACGACTACAAAATATTTAGATAAATTATTATGAATTATTAATCCAGTTACACAAACCAATTACATGAAAATAGCAAAACCCGTTTATTTATTCATTGTACATGAACCTAATCTATTCTTATTCACCAACACGAATGACGAATCTCTTGAATCCGACAAAAAAAAAAAAAAAAAAAAAAAAATAGGCGTACATCGTCGACTTTTTTGAAAGAACTCACGTTTTTAATTACGTATAGACCGAACATATTGATATGTTACACGAATAAAATTTAATACTAAGTAGAAAAATAATTTTTTCTTTTTAATGACAAAACGCATTCTTAAAGGTTATTTTTAACCTCCTTTATGAGTCACGGCTAATAGTGACCAAAATACTCTTGGACAAACGTGATCACTAATTAATAATCACTATAAGCGGCAACCACTCGTGTAATACATCACTTAAGTTTAAGATCTCTATTTTTTGTTTTATACTTGCTTCATCGAAACCCATGAAAAATAATACATTTGACTGAGAACTTTTATTCAGTGTATACAAAATTTCCGAATGTTTAATGAGAATTTAAAAACTACATAATATAATGTGACTTCGAAACAACGTCCTACGTTAAAGCCAAGCACAAACAGCCTTATGATTATAATTTTTATGGTGTGTGGCGAATTAATATTCGACATGGGTGTACAAAGTACAGTTCGACTGGTTAACGCCTACTGAGCTAATAATTATTAAGATTACAATCTATAATGTACAAACGTATCGTCGTTCGGTCTATTACGACGTTATCTGACGAGATACAATTGTTATGATAAATTGTTTTATTTTTTTTCATGTGACTTACACTACGGTTCTCTCCTTATGCGGAGGAGAATTCGAAAAAACGGTCAAATTTATCGTTTTCATACGAAAAATATATTGACTTTGATTCTTCCGTTGTAATTTGAATAATACTATTGCTAAATCACCTAAATATTACATAGTAATTTGTCTTATCTCAAAAAAAAAAAATATTCTTACAAAATTTACTACAGTACTATTAGAATATTATAATATAAAACCATAGTTTTAGAACCATACAATTTTTCAAATATCATTAACGCTTGTAGAAAATGATTTTTCAAACCGGTTTCTACGAAAATTTAAATTATTTAAGGGAGTGGGAATTGAGTTACAACCCTACCATGATAATTTTAACACTCTTGAAAAAAATAGCAGTAGATTTAGAATATTTTTAAGATTGAAAAATTTCAAACTGAATATTAACATTTATTCTAGTTTTTAACCAACATTTATTTTGGTTGTATTACCTAAATTTTTAGATTCTGAACGAAGTAAAGAAGCTAGTTTTTTTTACAATGATGTTTAATTTTTTTCTGTATACACTTTTTCGTATGGATCTACTTGTCCAAAAGTCTCGATCAGTAACTTTTTGAAACCGGATTTGCCTCTAGTTGATACTTTCTTCTTCTTCTTCTTTTGGCCATTTTACTCTCTAAGAGTTTTAGCCGTCACTACAATATCCCGCCACTTTTCTCTGTCTTGAGCGATTACACGCCAGTCTTCTATGACCATTTCTTTCAGATCTTCCGCTACTCCATCAATCCACCTCTTCCTGGGACGTCCCCTCGGTCGTTTTCCCTTAGGTTTCCACTCGAAAGCAACCCGTACAGGGTCGTTTTCTTCCCTTCTTAGGAT
>JAIPRM010001684.1:11509-35782 GCA_025469315.1 Stegophylla sp. TES_Ste_2020
TTTGTTCAGAATCGTTTTACTGAAGAAATGATTTATCGTTTCTTTAAAATTTAATACGCCCGTCAAGAGAATACCACCCGTCGTGCGAAGTACACCCATCGTGCGAAGTATGTCCGGCTTTTTTTTGTTTCATAAAAAGTTCGATTTTGTACCACAAGAAACAACGATTCCTTCGAATCTGTACAACAGACACCTGCAGTATAAATTATAGCGTAATACTATCAAAGTATACACACTTAGACGGGTGACCATACGTCCTGTTTTATACAGGATTGTCCTTTATTTTGGCTCTGTGTCCTGTTTTCCTAACAAACTTCTCTCAGGACGCTTTTTGTCCTGTAATTTCAGGTCTGTTCCATATTAATCCCGTTTTTTGACTTACTGTTCATTTAAAATTTTTGAAATGAAATTATTGAATAAAATAATGTAAGAATCTAGAAATTTTTTGGGTACCATTAGATCAATTATAATCGTAAAATGAATTAACATGTTTTTTTTAGAAAGTATACAATATGCATGACTAAAGGATTTGAATAAATTTTAAAAAGTATCAATTTAATTTCAATATGTTATTTTATGTTTTTCAAAATAACGTTGTTATGTGTTTAAATTGAATCTATAATAGGTAGTTTAAAAATTATACTTTTGTCACGATTCAAAAACATAAATATATATATATGTAATAAATACTTATTTATTTAAAAATATTTTTGTCCTGTATTTTTTATTTTCTTAAATATGGTCACCCTAGTGTATACAATATAGTATTTGGATAAAATTAGTTCTACTCTTTTAGACTGCGCGTTATTTTCCCGGTTTCGTCGTACTTTGCGCCGCATTTTAGCGCAAGTGGTTTTCGTTATAATATAATATATTATGTTCCAGCCCGGGATTTATAATTGCGTGTTCGTGGTATACCTGACGGTGCGCATAGCGTAATAATTGGATTCGGAACGGTGAACACTGTGTGCCTTTTCTTCTTTTTTCCTATTATTATTTTTTTGTTATTTTTTTCCTTCGACATATTAATATTATTGTATCTATCCTCCTCCTCCGTACGTGTACACACCACCGGTGCAGTGCACGAGAAACGCATTTTTTTTTCCCCCCATCATCTTCCTTTCTGCCGTGCTGCTTCTCGTCTTCGCCGCAGCCGCCGCACATAACGGGTTTCGATTATATACGTACCTCTAGCTATATATAGCCTATACACAACCTATCTTCTATATAGTACTAATATACCTCTCTGTACTATATATAATAATATCTTTCTCTCGCGCCGTTTCCCAGCGCGCGCACGAACTGACATTTCATCTCGGACTCGGACGAGAATGCACGCGCACAACTGTTGCAACGTTGTTGTTTAGATCTAAAATGTAAGTACACATTCTCTGTGGTTTTCCTCCGGTGTCGATTTTATACGAAATCGAAAATATGACGACGACTGTGGTACGCCTCGAGTGTTTGAAAACAAACAAACGGGGGGGGAAAAAAATAATACATACATACTTTTTTTCTTTTTGTGGCACATCATGCAAATGCATATTCTAATATTGTGCAATAGAGCTGTTAGTACAGCGCGTGTTTTTTTTTTTTTTCAGTAAAAAATATTTAAACAATAATATCGTACGCACAACGTTCGACCAACGTCCTCTTTATTAATTGTCGAATTTTTGTGTTCTCTCGGATAAAATTCTTTAATCTCGCTTATATTCGTGTATTCGATTTACGTTCAGTTCCAATTGGCCAATTTCTCTGATTTATCTCGCAGTAAACCCGAAGAAACCCGAGTTGAGATTTAAATCGATTCCGAAACGAACATTTAAAGGCTTCAGTTATTAGTTAGACTCGACTAAATTTAAAGTTTACAAAATGCGTTCGCATGGCCAATTTCCGTACAATGATTTACATATTTTTTTTTAAAAAAACAGGTAGGTAACCATAGAAACTAATCTTAACGCTACTAATTAAGGTAATTATAAATTTACTACGAGGTTTCCATTGTCTGATAGACAAAACAAAAAGTGGTAGTTATAACTTGTATACTATTATCGGACCTTTTCTTAATTATTATTATAATATAATAGGTGTAAGGTACATGGCTTTAGTACGAAACACTTCACTAATAAATACTTACACTAATAATTTTGATGTTAAATTTATTTTTCTATTGATTACAGAAGTTATTGATGTGTTTTATGTGCAAAATTATTTATTATTTGTTATGTTTTCTAAGTTGAAAGTAATAAATAATTATACAGTTGAATTAGCAAATTTTACAATATGTAACGTTTAATTTTTTATTCAGTTGGTTACAGTGATTAAAATATTTGGAACTTCTTTGTTTTTGTATGCTTGAAAATATAATGAATATCGATATAGTTGTATTTAAACTTTCTTATTTATTCATTATTAACTATGTAATGGAATTAATTAAAATTATGTATATATTATATAGCTATTGTAGTGTAATAACGGGTAGGTAAGCGATTTCTGATTAATTTTAATGGTATTTTGATGATGGCATTTAACGCAAACTGTCATTCAATTAAGTATTAATGTTTTCAATATACTCATACTGCCTATAGGTACCTGAAAAGGTATGACAGAATTTAAAACTGTTTTACTATTAAAACGTAGTTAATCTCAAGTCGATTTTCGTAGTAATTTATAAAATCATTTTATTGAAAAAATAAAATAATTTATGTTTGAACGAAGAAAGGTGTTTTCATAAGGGGTCGAGTGGTGGAATTTATTGCAATTATTAGGTATGAATTTTAATTTCGTTACAATCAAAATTATTAAGATTCATATGCAAAACATATTTTCATATATTCATATTAACTAGTTGTATCGATTCGAGTGTTAAATATTTGCATTTTTTTTTTTAATTCTAATTTGATCTTATACAATTTAATGTTATTTATTCAATATTCACGCGCAGTATTTATTAAAGGTTTTTATTAATTAAATATCAGTGTGATAAATTAAACTAACAAATTACATATTTATTTTAGGGTAATTATACATTAGTTTCCCAAAAAGTAGATAAGTATCTATAAATAATCACGCAGAATGTAATAATTCATATTTTTTTTATTTTTTTTTTACTGTTTAGTAGAATATAAATGTACGTATAGGGGGGGGTGGCGGGTGGAGTAACACTATGTTTATACATATATTATTTTTCGTAAATATTTATTATTAGTCTATGTAACTGACCTGTTGATAAATATATACCGGTGTTCTGTACTTTTTCTCGTCCGTCCGGTTTAGTATTGACACGTTCGACATGTCTAAAATGAAACCTTGGTCCCCTTTCGGACTGGTTTCAGTTCGATAAAAAAACAAAATAACGTGCACAATTCCAAGTTGTAAAACATGTTCTTATTGCATTCAATATTAAATTTATTGTAACACACATACTTTATTATTATATCTATATTTAACCGTGTTTAAATATAAAAAGCCGGACATACTTCGAACGATGGGTGGGATTCTCTTGACGGGTGTATTTAATTTTAAAAAAAAGATAAATCATTTCTTCAATAAAACGATTCTGAACGAGGGAAGTTAATAATATAAAAAAAAAAAGTTAGAAAAATGTACAAATTTTTTTTCACATTTTCAAAATTTTCTTGCGCCAAAATCTTTTTTATAGGATTTTCTATCTATGTTTAAATTTTCATAAAATTCTGATCAAAAAATGATGGTTTTCGAGTCGTTTTTGTCAAATTTTGGGTAGTTTTTTCCAAAAAAAAAATCGAAGAATTAAGAAATTCAAAAAATGATCTCTTTAAAGTACAATCTAGAGGCGAATCGGGTTTCAAAAAGTTATTGATCGAAACTTTTGGACAAGTATTTCTATACGAAAAGTAGTACACAGAAAAAAAAAATAAACATCATTGTAAAAACACTAGCTTCTTCACTTCGTTCAGAATCTAAAAATATATTATTGTTATTTCTTAATTATAATATAAAATGTAGTTATACGTTTTTAAATAATTAAAACAAAAACTGTAGTTTTTTTTTTTTTTTGTAATTACTTAAACAGTTTTTTGCTTAATCTATTTTTAGTGTAATCAACTGTGTGCAGGCTACAGAAAAAAAAAAAGTAATAATATTTGACGTTTGATTAATTTTGGCTGAATGAAAATAGATTTGAAAAAAAATCAGAATAATATCAATCGAAGGTCGGCGATGCGCGTGTACACACAAGGGGTTCTCGCACATCGAGTGACCACAAACCGTGACCGAGCCTCCGCGGTAGTAGTGGTTGGACGGGAGGAAGGGGTAAAGGAACGCTGTTGCATTCACGGTTTGATGCCCCCCCCCTACTACTACTCTTCCTCTTCGCCACTACACACTGTATGTAGTTTTTCTATTCGTCATTTTTCATTTTTTTTTTTTTTTTTATACGCGCTCCGCGGCGAAAACGCGTTCTTCTTTGCCGACTTCTTCTTTTGTTGTGTTGTCAAGGGAACCACCATCAAACAACAACGTCGTCGTCGGCGGTGGCGGAACAAAAGTGTTTCCGGAAATTCCCATAGAGTAAAAATACAGTAACAAAGTGCGCGAGCACGACAAGACGCGCGATGCAAAAGAAAATAAGTTACCGATCTCCCCCGGCCTCTTTCTCCTCCCGCGAGATATTAATAGACCACGAACTTTTTTCGTAAATCATACGCGCGTACATATTATTATTGTTATTGTTATTATTATTATGGGTGATGATATTCCGTCAATGACGGAATAATGCAAATCATCATCGGAGAATAATAGCGACGAGCAGCATCACACTTATATTCAAGAATAATGCGTAAAACGTTTCCGTTTTCTACTGTATTTATTATAAGTACGTGAAAAAGCGAAAAACGTCGACCTTTTTAAAATGGAAATTTTCAATAAAAAAAACGATAATAATTATGGTAAATGGATATTTATTGATTTATTTATTTATTATGAATATACGGGCATAGCCCTTTAGTACAATATTCGAATAAAAAACAGGTATAACAAAAACATCACAGGAGTTAACTAGAACAAAATTTAAAAATATATAAAAAAATAAAATAAAATAAAATAAAATAAAGAAATAAAGAAACATGAGGTGTTATAATACAAGCAATTTTACAATTAAAGTTTAAGAACACTAGATAATTAAATAATAGTTAAATTAGAAGGAAAGAGGGATCCGTATTGGCATTGGACATCATACGTTTTATAGGTTCATTTAATAAATAATTTGTAGTACACAATGAGACATGAAAAGTCGTCGCAGAACGAGAGCTACGTTGTGGGACATTAAAATTTATACAGGATAATAAGGTTGGACAACAATCTATTCTACCAGTTAACAGTCCTTTTAAGAAATTGACACCCATAATTTGTCTACGCTCTGCTAATGAGGCTAAACCAAGTTGATTGACAACGGGAGAATAGTCGTGAGATGTACAATTGATACCCAAAAAGTAGCTGACAAATTTATGGAACCTACGCTGTACCCTTTCAACATTGGAAGCATTATTGGCTGTATAGGGATCCTATATAATGGCTCCATATTCCAGTATAGGTCGGACTAAAGAACAGTACAAAGCTTTAATAGAAGATGTAAGCATAAAATCCCTTGATAATCTCATAATAATACCTAAAACTCTTAGGGCTTTACAACAAACCATCTCATTATGAGGACTAGGATCAAGTTTACTGGAAAACTTGAAGCCAAGATCCATCACATCGTGATATTTTAGAGCCACGAAGGTGATAGGAGAACAAAATAGGGGAGCGGATCCTATTGAATGTCATAGCTTTACATTTATCCAAATTAATACTTAAACCTAATTTATCGAAAAAAACAACAAAACTGTCTAAATCACATTGAAGTTTAATACAGTCATCTATAGAGTTATATAAATAAGTAATGACTGGAGATAAAATAAAAGAACATTTTTTTAAAAATACAGCAGACACACCATCAGGGCCAGCTGATAAATTTAAACTAATAGACCATAATTCATTAAAAACATCAATTAAATTTATATTTACAATATTAAGTGGAGGTAATGAGTTATTTACATAGTCAGTATTAAAGTCTTTATTTAACGAGTGAGATTTATAGACATTCGAAAAATGTAACTTAAATAAATAACCTATATCATTACCAGAATTAACCTCGCTATCAAGGTATGACATATTTGCAGAAAGATCTGATAACGAGTTTTGAGATTTACAGAATATCCAAAAAGTTTTAAGATTAGTATTAACATTACATTGAATATTCATAATATAAGATCTATAATCACGATGTCTAAAATATTTGCATTTATTACGAAGAGAAGAAAACGTTAGATAAGCTTCAGATGAATTTGTTGTTTTAAAAATATAATGGGCATTATGCTTTTGTCTAATAAGTAATCTCAGCTCTTTACTAAACCATTTAGGGTATTTTGATTTAACTTGTACGTAACTTAAACATAAAAAAAAAAAAAATGCTTCTATTTTTACTGCTAAAAGAGGATGCTTAATGAATCACCTTAAATATGGTTCCGACAGAATACTTTCTGCAATATTTTTCCGAATAAATGCGGTTCCGAAAAAATATTTTCAGACGTTTTAATTTCAAAACTAGTAAATTTCAGAAGAAATAATATTCCTATTATATATGATTCTGACAAAATACTTTCCACCAAAATATTTTTCGTAATAAATACAGTTCCAAAAAGTATTTTTTGATGTTTTAATTTCCAATCTAGTAAATTTCTGAAAAATAATTTTCCAACCTATCTATTTATTTCCAATAAAATACTTTTCACTGAAATATCATTCTAAATTAATAATATTCCGAATAAATACTTTCTGAATAAGTAATGTCAAAATGTATACATTCTAAAAATATATTTTCCAATAAATTATAGCCCTCCGTTGTAACACATGTGACACCAGACATGTTACAACACTATTAGAAATGTTGGGGATGCGGAAGAAATTTAAAAAATCTCATTACTAATTAAATATTTAATCATTATACATGACGTGTGTGTAACAATATCGAATTCAAACAAATAAACATTAATTATAATTTAAACTTATTATAGCATGCGAAATATTAATTAACAATGTGAACTTATGACAACATACTAACATTCAATATTATACTAATTATTATATGTTTATATTTCATTTTCCAGAACACAGTAATTAAGTCCAATGACGACTTCAAATTAGCAGATAACATAACGTGGCTAGTCCCTTATAATCAAGTAAACAATGTTACATTTAGGTAAGAAAATCATTGATTAGTAAATAATTTACTGATAAATAACTGTGACTATTAAAAACATTGCAATAAATGCATTTTATTTCGGAACAAATATTTTTACAATTTTTATACGTCTTAGGTAAATCAAGGATTTAAAAATGATTGTATAAAAAAGATTACGGAATTTATAATTTTGAAGTTATAACAATTTTAAACATACATTCAAAATTATTTATTTCATTACTTTAAAATGGCCACTTACAGCTGTAGTAGTGTACTTATAAAAAAACACCGCTGAAGATATTGGTTTGAAATTGAGTTCATTCTATTAAATGTTTGCACTTTTTTCAAACCATTTGTTTAATACCCTTTTAGGTTCTAAGTGGAGCGAGGTTTTACCATGTAGCGCACGCGTTTATGTGCGTGTTTTTATTGTGTACACTTTTTTGAGTAAAAATATTAGTCCAAAAGTTTCATCCAGCTAAATCTTAAATCAAAAATTACACATAGTTGGTAGTTTTGAGGGGTCATTTTTTCTTTCTCAATAGTTTTTCCTAACGTAAGGAATAACTACCGAAAAATTGACAAAAAATGATAAAATGTCATAATTTGGATTTTCATAAAATTGATTTTAGTTTTGTATTTAAATTAAACACAGAAAAAAAAAATGGAGACAAGAACTTGAAACTTATCAATTACGAAAAATAATCACATATGTACTTCATAAAAATTTCAAAAATATTTAGCCCATATTGAGCTAAAAATAAAACTTTGAAATTATTGGAATTTTCTCGGTATTTTGTGAGTTTTTATTTCATAAAATTTTAATCTCTTGGTTAACCTAGAAATGTAATACAAATTTAATCATAAGTTTAACCAACGGCACTGAAAATATATCGAATACCTTAAGTCAACTTGTTTTTTTTAACCGTTTAAAGTTAGAATTAGCATATAACTTGTATTTTTTACAAAAAATTTTCTTTCAATCAAAACAATAATTATATTTTATTATTTTGTAGGTATACAGTTATTCAAGACGAAAAACATTATTGGACTAATCAAGAAACTAAAGAAATTTCAGTAAAAACATACTCTAAAGAGTATACTTATATTAAATCACAATTATATATATACCTTTTTCCTTGGTACATGTCAAAATATCACCACATTAACTGTCTTGGTCATTTTTCTTTATAAGAATTGTTAATTATTATCATGATTTAGAAAATATACGTTTAACAATAATCATTAACTAATAATCAAATATTAAACAATAACAATTGCGGTTTTTCTATAATAAATTATACTGGGTATGAATATTTGACTAACATATTTTATCCGATAATTAACCAGTGCAATAAAAATGAAAATATATTTTATTTTGAAAAGATAATAAGATTTTATAGCTATAAAATGCTATACATATTCATCGATAGCTGATATTCAAGATTCAACATGTACTCCGAATTTTATAAATTAACAACTGTTTCCAAATTGTTGGAACAAACTATTGCCATTCTAATACGTCATCGCTTGCCTACCATATTATAAGTAACAAAACAAAAAATGCGAACGATCGCCACTATGAATATACAAACGTGGTGCGTATTTTTTTTTTTATATAAACTACAATAATTATTATCAGAACTCAGTACAGTAGTTGTTTAACCCAAAATGTTCCGAATACGTTTTTCAGTTTAATAAACATGTTACAAACAAGTGTTATAAACAAGTGTTCTACTAATAAACATGTCACATCGTGTGAGGAACTGTTGTTCCAAAAGTATTGAAAACATATTACATAAAATAATCATATATTGTAATTTTAGTCATTATTAGATAACTTCGATATCTCGATATCTGTCAATAATCATTTGCTAACTTAAAGTATACTCGACATGATGTCGAAGATTTTATTCGCTACGATTTTGGTTGCTGTACTCTTAGTAAGTATATATACAGGGTGATTTTTTAAGCGTGCTCACCCCCACTTTTTGCCGTAAAAGGCGAAAATTGGGATTCTTTTTTTTTTAAATGTTCAAGTCACTATAAAAGCTATGTTTTCCATAACTCATTTTTTCCATGTCACCTTAAAGATGTCCTGTGGAGATACAAACTTTTGTTTTTCAAATGGCAACTCTCAACTTTAACTGCAGAATTTTATTCGGGTTGTTTTTCTGTGAATTTTAAAGACCCTAGTGTTTTGGACACATAACATTTGGATAATTAGGTATCTATTTAGTTAGTTAATTAACTAGTTAGGTCGTCTTCTCATTTACTTATATTTGCTATTGTAAAATATAATAGGTAGTAAATACATGGTAAGATTTATCTAATTACTTCTGATTAAAGTTTAATTGTGTACATTCATAATAATTATTATGTTCAACCTAGATACCTAATTAATAAAATATTATGTGTGTGAAAACACTAGCTTCTTCACTTCGTTTAGAATCTAATAATAAATTAACATCATTGTAAAAACACAAACTTGTTCACTTCGATCGGAATCTAAAATTTCCAACCTATTCATAGGTTAGAATTAGGTTAGAATTCATAGGTATTCATAGTAGCATGTTACTTATTTATGTAAAAAATGAAAAAAAATTAGTTTAAATTATGAAAACAAATAGTTAATAATAGTTAATTACTGATTGACATGCTAAAAATCTTGTTTATTTAAAATATTCTTTTTGTGAGTAAATAAATATAGTTATTTTTTAGGTTTTTAAATAATATAAATTATTCAATAACGCTCAGTAGCCAGTTGAAAAAAAAATACTAAAAATATAAAAGACCAAATCGTTTTTAAATTTTTGAATTATAGTTCATTATGCTAAATTAATTTATATTTTATTTATTACTAAGGAGTTCGGTGCATTTATAATATTTAAAATTATTCATGTAAAAAATTATGTTTTGACTGAGCCGCAAAAAAAAATTGCTCTCACCCCCCCCCCTCATCAATCTATACCTTGTTGCGGCACTGGTGTAGGCGCCGTTTACGCCGCCATGCCTGTCTTAATAATAATAATAATAATAATAATAATCATGGCTTATTTATATTCTAGTATTTAGCCATGATAATAATAATATTACGTTCCACGAATATAATAAAATATTATTATTTATTATAATACACCGCATTGTAAATCGTTGTCGAAGCACGGCGATCGCAGTCGTTCGCGCCCGAATGCTTTTCGCTGCCAACAGCAGCTGCCCGCTACCGACCGTAGTATATACGCGTGTTGGTGTTATCGACCTCGACTTTTCCAACGACGGCGGTCGCGTCGCTGCAGCTTTGTCGTTGTCGTTTTCCTAGTTTTTTTTTTCTCTCGCCGCTGTCAGTGGAGCAGCTCAGGCCTCGATACGCGATTCGACGACCTACACCGCGACACAGGTATATGCGATATTATTAATTATTTAACACGATACATAATATTCTTTTCGCGTACACTGTCGCTTTATCGTTTCGTCCTCGCGCCGGCGGCCAACGCCCACGCGGACGAAAATGAAACGTTCCGCTGGTATTTTTTATTCACTTCCAGATTCACAGAATATAATGGTTTTGTAACTGTAGTTTATCTCTGCCGTTGTCGTCCCGCGTGTAGGTGTCGTTCGGGACATCTTTCAATTTACTAGAACAGACACAAGAAAAGCCCGCTAAACACGAGCCTCCTTCCCTTCGCATGGTAGTTAATATATTTTGTTATTATTATTTTGTTCGCGCAGAAACGGTCTACGGTCGACTGCGACGCAAACGACAAAAACGCTGAAAACACCAAGAAAATGGTAGCCAGCGAACTGTACACGGAACGCACGTTCATCATGATCAAGCCGGACGGTGTGCAACGCGGACTCGTCGGCAAAATCATCAAACGGTTCGAGGAAAAGGGATTCAAACTGGTCGCCATGAAGTTCATGTGGGTGAGTTGTAGCGGCGGCGCAGCGACTGCAGGTGGAGTCAACCTTAGGTTGTATATATATATATAATATAGTATGATCCAGTATATTATTATTATGATTTTTTCACGTTCAAATTTATCTGCTACAAGGTAGGCCGGGGAAGTCGCGTTTTTCATTCGTATATCGCTCAGAGATCGTGTTTTTAAACATTTTTCATGCAACGTTTTTACAGACATATTTTGTTCTTTATTTATTTCTCACTACTATAGAATGATATAATCAGTTGTGCTGCTTTTGTTTATGTTATTGTTACATAAATGTCAAACAATTATTGGTAAATTAATATAATTATTGTTATATTCTGCTATATTTATATGATTACAAATCACAATTACAAATGAGATTAGTATCAACCATCTGCTGATAATGAAGACTATTTTAATGCACAACTATAGATAATAATAATATACAATTTTCAAAATGGTTTTCATAAGAAATTTCAACTTAAAAATAAAAAAAATATAAGGGTTTGTATTTCGACAATGTTACTGTAATTGACATTGACATTAATTTTGAATTAAATGAACTCCACAGCTGATAATGCTAATCTCCAAGGTTGAGAGTACATAATGAACATGATTAGTACAGCACACCATACATTAGTGTCAAGTGATTATTTATTTTTTTGGTACTTATTAGCTGCTATCCGACTACTATTTTTAGGAGTACAATACATTATATTATAAGGTTATATATTATGTATAGACATTATTATAACAACATAATTTAAATTAACAATAATATCAATTATTTGTGAATAGATATAATAATATAGACTAAGAAAGTTTGTATAATACAAATAAATTAATGTACAAACTGTATTCATTTCATAAAAAAAACATGAAATTTACACAACCATAAATAATATCCAAACCCTTAGTAAATCGGCTAGCACATACCTAATAGCCCTGTTTAAAGAGGAATTGGTATCCTGATCAGCTACACAAATTTTAATTAATTAAATTTAAAAAAGAAAAAAATTATATAAAGTACTGCCAATTGATGGCTTCTTTAACAAATCATCATATATAATCTTATTGTCTCAGTGTCAGGGGAAACTTATAAAATGAGTCATCTAATGAAATACCTCTGTATATTGATAATTATGAATAGAATCTATCAAAAATTATAATTCTTAAGTGTACCTAATTTTTATCTGGATTACAATATGTATAATATCTTGTTTTTTGGAATCCATTTCATATATAAAATAAACTTGATCTATAGTTATTTTGATGGGCTTTTATTGTGATAGTGAAATCATTACGATGGTCACCAGTTTAATGAAACTGCTGCCCAAAAGTCTCAATTGTAATGTTATTGACGAATCTAGTAACGGGTGATGGGGCAAATAAGCCACTCGCTTACAGTGATTTTGGAACTAGTTTCATCATCAAATTGTGAATCGTACTGTCTGTGGTCACTATAGTTTGTGTTTATTAATTATATTGTTAATGGTTTCTATTTCATATTTAAAAGAACAGAAAAAGGATTAGCTGATGAGTTTGCAATAGAAGAAAAAAAACATCATTGAACAGTTTCCATAAAAACATTGAAAAATTAAACACTAAACACATAATTGTATTAAATAATTCAGCAATTTTTTAACTGTATCATTTAATAGATGTAATTTTCATTGGTATTTTTGTTGTTATTTATAAATAATTTAAATGTTCAGTGTCTATATTACCCACAAACTGCCACTGCTTATTATATACATGCACAGATTACTATTTTCTAATTAAAAAATAAATCTAAATCTATATTATAGGTTATACTTTATTTCTACCATAATTGTATAAAATTAAAATCAAAATCAGGTGATTATTTAACATAAATTAAAAAAATTTATTTATTTCAGGCATCTGAAGATTTGTTATCGAAACACTATGCTGATTTATCAGGCAGGCCTTTCTTCGATGGGCTTGTCAAATATATGTCTTCTGGACCAGTAGTCCCAATGGTAATTATTGCACACAAAACTATTAGTCCAATAATGTATTAAAAAAATATTATATTATTTAATATTTTATTAGGTATGGGAAGGATTAGATGTTGTAAAAACTGGACGTGTTATTCTCGGTGCTACTGATCCAAGCAAATCTGCCCCTGGAACTATAAGAGGCGATCTGTGCATCCAAGTTGGCCGGTAAAACTCAAAATTCTCTACTATTTTTACTATTATTACTAATTGTTTTAAAATTTTTAATTTCTATAGCAACATAATTCATGGTTCTGATGCTGTAGATTCGGCCAAAAAAGAAATCAATTTGTGGTTTTCAGAAGAAGAATTGATATCGTGGTCCAGAACTAGTGATGCCTGGGTGTATGGAGAAAACTAATAAATTATTGAGTTTATTAGAAAAATTGGTTCAAAAGTAAATCAGTTTCTTATAAGGAGTTAAGCAAAGTTCATTATCAAAATTGTTGCGATTCAATCAAAATATGAAATTTTATTGTTATTAAATTTTTTTTTTTTTCAATTAAATCATTTTATTTTAGATCACATTTAAGGTCTTATAATTATTTAAAATTCTTAATTTATACATATATCAGTATAATTTAAATTTCTATAAGTATTAGTGTACATATTAGTTTTTTGGCTTTTTCCTTATTTGATTTTCCTCGTTATCGTCTTTCTTTTTTTTCCTCGCTAACCAAGTTGCCATGAAAGTACTGCTTTTGTTAACTCTGTAAAATTAAAATACATTTAGGATTACTTTCATAATTTAAAAATCTTACACTAAAAAAAAAGTATTTGGACAAAAATAATACATTTAGTTAAAGTCTATTTAAAAATTCATATGAAACATTTGAAATTATATATTTTAAATTTCATAATTTTATGCAGTAGCATATAATAATTATTTTATTGAAGTTTAGTGCATATTATGTATTATGTTAGCATATTGATGTAAAGGTAATACATAAGCTCTCATATTTAGCAGGAGTCATGTATTTGTATTAATTTAAATATCTACAGATTTCAGACACTACTCCACCACTAAGAGTTATTAATTATAACCAATAGTAATAGATATTAGATACACAGGTACATAAATTATATAGCAACATATTTTAGTTTTAGTAATTTAAAGTAAATACATGTTAAATGTAGTATTTATTTGGGTACTTTTCCGTTATCATACTCCAAGCTTGTGATGAAACGCAACAATTCCGGGATAAATAAAATAGAGTACAATAACGGAATCGGTATATCTTAGCCGCCGCCACGGGTCGTTGGAGTATGATAATGGAAAAGTACCTTTATTTGAAAGTAAAAAAATAAAAAATATTGTAAAATAAAAGAATTTATTAATGAAGTTAATACATACATTTTAGATATAGGCTTATTGCAATCTTCACTTTTTTTACGTGAATTGTTGACTATGCTAGATACTTCATACCATGCCAAATTATCAGTAGGACAAAGCATAGATACAGCTCTACTTGCAGATACTCTCCTGCTGTCTAACCAGTCCTGAGTATTAAGTCATTAAATAAGGTCACTCATTAAATACTTAAAAAATGGTTTCATTAAATATTTTTAATATGAACTTTTATAAAAATGATCTCTTCTTACCTCTACCATTTGCTCATTCTGTAACAAAGCTGGTATTCTATGATGAAGCTCAGAAAACTTCTTACTCGACTCCATTGTGACAACTGAGTAGCTATAGACATCACCATTACGCGACTTCCATTTATTGTAAATACCAGCTAGTTTAAGTAGAGATGGTCCACTCCACCCAGATTCCTCCGACCACTGAGCAGATTCCCAATCATTTTTATCATAAACTGAAACCTTAATGTAAATTGGAAATTAGAATGATCTTTTTTGGATTGAACTTTTGAGCAAAGATGAATATTGCAAATTATTTAATGATTATATTATGTTATAATATATTTCCCTCTTTAGACTTATATTTAAATAATTTTTGAGTAACAGATATATGTTTAAATTAAACAACTTGACTTAGCAATTTTTATATTTTACCTACATGCAGATTTATTTCATTTTTAAGTTGAACTTTTAGATTCAGAGTGGGCTATAAGGGGAGTTATTAGAGGTTCTTAACAAGAAAAAAAAGGTCATCAGTAAAAAAAATTAATCACCAGCTAAAAAATAGAGTACGTAAAAAATATTGTTGCAACACAATAACCTTTTTTTTTCTTTTTTTTATTAGTAAATTGTGAAGTTTTACTAGGTACATATTGTGGTAAAAATAAATACATGGTATATATGCACGTATTTTTGGGTTTTAAATACATATAAATTAGCATCTTAATCATCACTGATAAGTTTATGAGGTATAATTATTTTTAAAAAATACTACATTCATATTTTAGATTCTGAATGAAGTGAAGAAGCTTATGTTTTTTTAATGATTATACAGAAAGTTTCTTTAAAATTCTACACATTCAACAAGAGTATCTGACCCGAGAAGCAAAGAATACCCGTGGTGCGAAGTATGTCCAGCTTTTTATTAATGTGTTATTCATTACTATTAATAATAGTTTTAAACCCAAAAATTGTTATCCTAATTTTACCAATGAATGGATTGACAATACATTACCAATCGTGATTTGCTCCACTCGTTAACCACTTCACAAATCGAAAAATATCCCTAGACTTGATATGCAACGTGGAGATATATTTTGGTTTGATTTTATATACTTCATATTGTGAAAATGCCACTCTAGAACGAGTCACGAATCACTTCACTCGCCAATCAAAAATATCTATCGACTTGCCATATAAATGGTGTATTGGCATATACAATGCTAAACTTTTATTCTAATTCCACCAATATTTTGACTAACAACACTTTACTAACCAAGATCTAGGGTACAAAACTCACAGATTGCTTCACAAATCGAAAAATATCCCACGACTTGCTGTACAATATGGGGACATTTCGGTTTGATAATCATTACTAATTAGTTTCATATAATTCATATCATGTAAGTACTACTTCAGTACAAGTATGTTGTTGGGCTTATGTTTGTTGGTGTAAAAATAATAAAACTACAGTTTGTGAGGGTGGTGGGATGTTTAATGTAATTTGAAAAGTGCAAAAAATGCATGTGGAGGACTCGAATTTGAACCCAATACAATCCAGCTAGCTCGTTCAGTCATATCTCATATGTATAAAATGGCACACTTCAAACCACTAAAACTTTAAAACTAAGTTGTTCCGATAAATTCTGATAGAAACAACAGGTTTAACGCCAAAAAAAAAAACAGAAAAAAAATTGATTTTGCGAGCAGGCCTGTAAAGTACATTTTAGCCTCATCTTAGTTGTCTATATTAAGCCAATTATAAAAAACATCCTTTCAGCCAATCCACAGATGAATCTATAGTAAATATTATATTCAATGCTGATTGAAGAACATAAATCTTACAAAAGCAAAATATAATTCAATACAAACCCCTTTTTCTTGAGGTGTGTGTATAAAGTAAGGCTTTTTCTTTCCAGGTCCTTCAGTTGTCTTCCATTCATAGAAACCTTCACAAATTAAAATGCATCTTCTTCCTTCAGTTAAGGGTTCACTATATAATTTTGAAGTCATCAAATTTTCTACCCGACAATTGTTTGTGCTCAGTCCATGATCATTAAACTTTCCCTGAAAATACTCTAAATTATATCTTCAGACATTGGTAAATGAATAAAAATGTTTCTGAAAATATTTTTAGGTACCTAGTTTAAATTTTAAGGATAAAATTATATGTACAAAAGTTATAAAACCAGAAGTTAACTTGCTTTGTAAAATATTATATACCTTGTGCCAGGGTGGTATCATCCCCCATACCATAGGTGTCAATACTCTTGATGGATAGCCAACAAATTCTTCACCAGAAACCAGAATAGGAGTTACTTCGGTAGGCGCTATGTTATTGGATTGTTTGAACTCGAGTCCATTATTATTTAGATCATACCATTCAGGTTGACGATATGTTTTTTCATTACGATCTTTATAACTTGTTGCTTTACAATAAGTTTCACGTTTTAAGTTGCTAAAAAGAAATTCATCAATTAACATAAGTGGATAAACTATAAAAGTAAGTACAATTTTGAATCCAAATTTGAAAGTTTCATTAGCAATGTCTGAGTGACCTTTCTTTAATATTTCTTCTGATCAATTATGTAAAATTCGTACTCACCATGCTGTTCGGCCACACATTTTCCCGTCGCGTCTCAAATAATATTACAATACTCAAATTTCAACAAACAAAATATTTAAACAAACCTCATATTTATAATAGGTAATAGGCGGCAATGGCATTGATTAAAAGTAAAATAATAATATTGTAAATAACATAAATACAGATACTAAATACTTGCCAAATTACCTAATATGATACACAATAATAATAATAAATTATTGATTGTAATTTATAACTTATAAATTAATAAATTATAATAAAATTTTAGTGACCAAGTAACTAAACACCAATTATTTTACACAAAGTATAGTTTTCCCGCTTAAATATATACTGATAAAATATAAAATTCATATTATACCCATTGAACGCTATAGCGGGGTTCACAACTCACCGTGTCGTGTCGTGTAAAATCCTCTTCTCTGATTGGTTTGATAAAAATTGGTATCCAAAACCATAGAATAGATTAATCAGAATGGACACTGATAAGGATTTACATAGGAAGCATAGGGTTTTCTGAAAAACTGATCCGCCATTTTGTTGGAGGAAAAATCAGGATGACCATATAACCCGAAAAAAATATGTTCTGAAAAATTAGTAAACTATTCATAAATCAATTTTTGATTTAACAATTTCACTTAAATTAAAAAGCATCTCACAATAAAATTAATTCTAAAGAATTATGTATTTTGTGAACAATGTATGACTTATAATAAAGAAAAAGGTAAAATAAATAATATCATAAAATATATTAAGTTCAAAATTATTTATTAAACAAACCTTCATTTTCTTTTATTCCACAATACCACAGAATAGATTAATGACAATACTCACAGATCAAGACGTATTCTCACATGAAAAATAATAAAAAAAAAGTGTGTACTTCGCTCATCGGGTTGTTGTTTGCACGTCAGGTGAGATACTCTTGACGAATTTATTGAATTTTAAAGAAACGATAAATCATTTCTTCAATAAAACGATTCTGAACGAAGGAAGATAATAATAAAAGAAAAAAAAATGTAAAAAAAATTTGGGCTGGATCGAACCCCGGTATTGTCGCGTGATGGGCCGGTTCTGCCACCACTACGCCCTCTATCTTACTTGATCTTATAAGTGAAATAGTAGGTATTTTGTATACCTAAAAACCGAAAATATTAAATTTTCAAAATAGAATAAAATAGTTAGAAAACTATTGTTGCCCGTGGATTTTAATTCACACAGTCGTATTTAGCATCGAAAAACACATAAAATGCAATAAAACATTACCTATCAACCTTTCAATCTTTCGTGTGTTAAGAAATATGTAATAAAATAGGTGATTTATCCGATTTTTTTTCTATTAAACTCTTGTAAAATGTTATTATGTCTATGCCCACAACGTAAATATTATTTAGTCTTGGTAAACATCACAACAATATTATCAAAATTTAATAAATGATAATATTTCCTCCAACAAAATAGGCGCCAATTATTGATAATATTTCAGAGTGTCCAAGGCCTGGATATATCTGTGATTGGTCTTCACCACGCTATAGTTTGTATATATAGGTTGACTCATACGGAAATTTTTAAAAAGTGAGAGTGGGAGAAATTCACTCGTAATGTCACCAGCTGTAGGAGACATTTAGTATTTTGCTTTGTATTTATATGCCCTCATATTGTTAGATATAATTATTAAAAAGCCGGACATACTTCGTACGATGGGTGTTCTTCGCACGACGGGTGGGGGATTCTATTGATGGGTGTATTGAATTTTAAAGAAACGATAAATCATTTCTTCAATAAAACGATTCTGAACGAGAGAAGTTAATAATATGAACAATAAATGAGAAAAAAAATGTTAGAAAAAAGTCCAAATTTTTTTTTTTACATTTTCAAAATTTTCTTTCGCCAAAATCTTTCTTATATGATTTTCTATCCGTGTTTAAATTTTCGTATAGTTCGGATCAAAAAATGATGGCATCCGAGTCGTTTTTGTCAAATTTTGGGTAGTTTTTTCCCCAAAAAAAATTGAAGAATTGAGAAATTTAAAAAATGACTCCAGGCTTAGGACCTGCAGCAATGTTTAGCATGTTTACAAACGACAGATGATAGACAGAGGGCAGATGACAGATGACCGACTATAAAAGACAGACAAGGCAACAGGTACCTAACCTAACCTACTTAACCAATCTAACAGAAGAAAAGAAGAATTAAGAGATATGATGAAAGAAAGCTATGATAATGGATCTCCTGAATCAGTGGGGCCCTGGGGCGGGGGTAAAATGTCTAAAGACTTTAACTATTGTTTTTTGGTGAGCCCGTTAGCATGCCCCTAAAGGCATGAGCCCCTCCACCACGACAAGGTGAGCTCATGGAGGGGATTACCTACCTACCTACCTAACCAAGCCTAACCTACCTAACGTGCACACGAATTCCGTTTTAAATACTACGTGTACTTATAAATATAATTTAAAACACTCATGTACCCCTATATTATTAAGATTACGTCCAGTACACGGCATCAGGCGACTTAAGCAACCACACAGGTTGTTAACTGCGAATTACCGATGCCCTCTCCACCATCACGCACGCGTACCTTCAGCGAAACGAATAACGCAAGGAAACAAGGTGTCAAAAAAAAAAAAATTGTACACATAATAGATAAAACAGATTTAGTAAGAAGAAAGAGAGAAGAGAGAGAGAGAACGAGAGAAAAAGAGAGTGAGTGAAACCGATCAGCGCGGCGCATACTAGTTGGGTCCCATAAAAACATTTTCCTTCCCATTTTTACAGACTTAGGACTGTCTATAATAACATCTAATAGTTACTACAGGTATGGTTAAAAATGTTTTTTTTTCTAATTTTTTCCTGATTTACAATCGTTCGTCGTCCATCTGATTTTTAATGATTAATATTATTTTAATTTAAAGGTTGAAGTTTATAAGACATAGTTTTTACGAATTCGTAGCAATTAATTTTTTTAAATATTTTTTCTGTCATTTTTTCTTTACTTTTAAATGTACCATCCACAAAAATTGTATTAGATTAACATAAAAAGTTTAAATTTTCAGTTGTTGAAAAAATAATTATATTATTTACACTGTCATTAATTAATAAAAAGTCTTCTTCACGATTTGTTTTTATTTTGAAATCGTTTAGTGTTTTATGAATATCGCTTAAACTTTTAAGAATACTCGGTTGAATACAATGTCTTCTTCTAGCATAGTGCATATTTTTTTAAATTAAAGCACAATCGTTATGTGTTAGAGTTTCTTATATAATTTTGTAATTCATTATGCAAGAACTTAGATGGCCTATCACAAGGATTTTCTTGTGCTTTTCTTTTTAAGTTACTCACTGTCTGCCTGGTTAAAATACTTGCTTCGTCAGGTTCATGGTTGTGTGTGATGTTTTTTTCAATACCTAATTATTTCATTTTCACACTTATAAAAATATTTGCACGTTCTTTTTACACATCGCCATCGTTCGATGTCATTTTTTAGATACTTATGAAATGAAAATTTAAAGCCATCAATAACGTTTATACGCTTGCCTTTTTCACTAAACATAATATTTTGAGTATTATCCACTTTTCACTAGTGGATCACTTTTCAACGCCAGAAAATACCAAATCTAAAATATCATTTTCGTACTGTATTTAACTACGATAAGATATCATTTTATTGCCAGAAAGTACGTCCTTAATCCATATTCGTACTTTATAATATTACTAATTAAAACGAAATGATAAATAATTGTATAAATACGTGGACCGTGGACTCAATTCAAACGCATCATTTGATAGTTGATACGCCCGGACCCGATTCAGACAAAACATTTTATTCACACAGACCCAATTCGTAAAAAATTTAAAACTAGTATTATTTTCGGACCCAACTCGGATGCACCGATCAGCCGGACGACCTCTCCATTGCCGCACATCGGTGTGAACACTGACGAAGTGACGATGAGACGACGGTCTAACGGCTGTTATCATTGATTATAAATTTATAATCAATGCTGTTATGAATTTTATTTTATTAGTGAAAGCAAAACGATTGTCATTGGTCGAAACTATGTTCATTCCTGATTGGCTCTTAGGATATTTATAATCAAATAAGATTTTAAACTATTAAAATATTATATTATATTATACATACCACCCGTCGATTAACATTAATATGTATTTATATTACGATAATTATAATAACACCAATAATTAAAAAGATGCAATGAAACATTACCGATCAACCTGCAGTCAACCTTTTGTGTGTTAATAAGAATGTATACTTATGTAATAAGTATGTTCGGCTTTTTTATTTATACACTATAATAATATAAATTAATAATTATGAAATTAAATTAATATACACGTAATGTCACAGAAAATATGTCTATATTAATTCATAGCAGTATTGCTATTTTAACAAATTATACAATTTCTATTCATTATTTGTCATTTGAGATTTTTGTTGATCAATACGTAGGATCGACACAAAATTGGAATGTAAACCTGAATTTTATATCGATTCAACGTGGAACTAGTGTATATTGGCTATAGCTATGGTGATCAGATGTACTTATTTTTGTAGTACTGTACTCTTTTTAGTTGCACTGTACTATAAAAAAAAAGTGTCCTTCAGGGTTGAACTGGTCTATACCCCAAACTGGCATTTGCCAGTGTGGCCCTGTCTGTATGTGGCCCTTTTTATGAATACAATTTTCTTTTTTTTTTGTCATATTATATATTTTAGATATTGAATGAAGTGATAAATTTGATTTACAATGATGAATTAAGTATTTTTTTTATGCCTGAAACTTTTTCCGAGTATACAACTTATTTCAAAATTCTATGATACTATAAATTTTATCTAAATGTTTATCTAAACAAGTATTATTCTGAATTCTCAACAATAGATTTTTAAAAATTTAAGGAAAACTACTGAATATTTTTTGTAAGGATATAATGTGCAGTAAACAGAGTAAACTAGATTTGTATGAAATTAATTTTAGTTCAATTAAGTTCTAACTCCGAAACTAATAGCATGAAAATATTCAAAATTTCCTCAGTTATCAGGTAGGTATTTTTTAATATTGTAAATTAATTGTTTCTTAGATTTTTTTTCTAATTTAATTTTTAATCTTTGATATTACATGTGCTAACAATTTCTCACGAATCCTTACTTATATGTGACGACACCTATCCATTAAAAATTGTTTGGTAATTAATGTTTATTATGAGCGTTTTAAGTAAGAATTTTGACAAAAATTATTATTTTCAAGTAAAATAATGATGTTTTTACTTAAACCATATACAATTTTTGGTCCTAAATTCAGTAAAAAGTTAACAAAACTATTATTTTTGTTTTTTTTATATGTAGTTGAAATGTCATAAATATTAGCTATATGACTTATTATATTCTATATGTGTTTAAATTTATATATGTTATAAAATAGCTTTTATAACGAAAAATGGCAGATTGCTATGGTTACTATTTAGTAAAATTTGCAAATTTATTCAAGCTTACTCACATCATTTTTACTTTAATCAAGGACCCATATTACGTAAAACCCATGTAAGCGAATAAATCACTTTGACATTAAAATATAAATAATTTAAAATACCTAGAAACTATCTTGTCATTCAAAATTATTTTGAATATATATTTGATTCATAAAAATCGTTTCGAAATAATTTTGACAAACATGTATTAATTTCCACATTATGATAGTCATCGTGTCTATTAATGTTGAAATAATATAATTGATAATGTATAATAGACCGTAAACATTTTTTTGGAATTGTTATGTATTCTTAATATGAATACAGAATAATACTAAAAATTATAAAAAATATTATTTAGTTAGACGTAGTGACGCATTTTTGTTCTTTTTAATTACCATCTATATAAATATGATATAGTTTCAAAGTTTCTATAGTTTATAATTATTAATAGGTATTAGGTATTATCAGTACAAACGGTTAATGGTAAAAAGATGCCCATTTTCTGTTTAAAATCCAGATAAAAGTATTACGAGTTTAAAGCTCGAGGCCCTCAGTATGCCAATCGCCGGTGAGGCCCTCAATACCCAGTCCGACCCTGGTGTCCTCAACAACATAGTAAAGTATATGGAATTGTACTCTTTTTTCATTTTATCGTGGATTAATACATATTTAAAATAAAATTGTTCATACTTTATTTTGTTATTTGTTTATGTACAATCTGATGATTTTCTTCTTAAGCATAATCTATCTAATATTATAGTATTGTATTGGTACATTTTTTTACAATTATTATTATTCAAAGCAATTATCTGGATTATACTTCGGTAGGTTTATAATTTAGGTGCGATTATAATACATAAAATAGATTTTAATTTATAATTTAAACATATTTCAGTTTCCCCCAAACAGAATAATATGTATATTATATTATTAAAAACTTGTGTTGTCGGAAACAACTTATGGACATCATGTAGATTATTCAAGTCGAATTTTCCGACTAAAACTTCCTAAATAATTGAAGTAAAGGGTTCGTTATTTTTCTTTTTCCATTTGTCAAAGTTATATTATAATTTAGTATTTACTTTTTTTATGCATCTCTTTCAAAAGATACTTTAAAGATATTTTATAAATGTAATATTTATATTAAAATATAATGAAATAGTTCTGCTTTGATTACGTTTATTTCATTTTTGAAAAGTGTTTTTACAATGATGTTCATTTTTTTTTTCTGTGTACAGCTTTTCGTATAGAAATACTTATCCAAAATATTCGATCAATAACTTTTTGAAACCGGATTTGCCTCTAGATTGTACTTTAAAGAGGTCATTTTTTGAATTTCTCAATTCTTCAATTTTTTTTTTGGAAAAAACTACCCAAAATTTGACAAAAACGAC
>JAIPRM010001685.1:0-35767 GCA_025469315.1 Stegophylla sp. TES_Ste_2020
ATAAAATTCGGATCAATAAATTATGGTTTCCGAGTCTTTTTTGTCAAATTTTGGGTAGTTTTTTCCAAAAAAAAAATTGAAGAATTGAGAAATTCAAAAAATGACCTCTCTAAAGTACAATCTAGAGGCGAATCCGGTTTCAAAAAGTGATTGATCGAAACTTTTGGACAAGTATTTCTATACGAAAAAGTGTTAACAGAAAAAAAAAAATAAAAAAAAAAAAATAATAAACATCATTGTAATTCTTCACTTTGTTCAGAATCTAAAAAAAAATTTGATTTTTATTATAATGAATGTAGTATAATATGTCTGGAAAAAAAAAGCTAATAAATACATATTGAATGATTTTGTTTACAAATGAAACGAAATAAAACATAAATAAATACATTTAAATAGACAAATAAAAACACAAAAAAAAAAAAATCTTCTAGAATATCATTAATTTACATAGGATTTAAATAGTAATATTAATTTGTTTGTATGGATTTTATTATAATTTAAGTATAATGTATAACTATATAGATTTCAATCGATGTTCTCGACATTCTACCGTCGTAATTATTTTATCCGTGCAAGTCGTACAAATAAATCCACCCACATATCCGTTATTACGTGTTGTTTGGATTAATATCGAAACGATGTCATTAAAGAGAAATATCACACCGGAGACGTGTGAGTGTATTATATACTCGTGGGTGGACGGTGTACACGTGTCGAACACTTCACCCTTCCACCCCCCCCCCAGTTATATTTTTTTTCTCGCTGTAATGTGTTATGTGATATGTGACAATATTCTTCGCTATATTTAATATCAAATGGCATTTTATTGGATTTAAGTCGTTTGGAAAGAGAGACGTTTTGAAATTATTATTTCCTCCGATTTCCGGCGAACCGGTGACCCGGAGTTTATCGTCATCAATAATAGCAACGACGATACAAGTACAATACTACTCGTATTAAACGCAACACGTCGACTGTACACAGCAGATATCGGTAAATAATTTGTTTATTATGATTATTACCCGGTCTCGAAAGTACTGGCAAATGCATATTTTTCTTGGTTCGTCCTAGAACATTCAAAGTAAGATACAAATATGTTTCACTCTTCTCTGATGTCATACACGAAATTTTATTTTGCATATTTACAGTTTTTACTGCTATTTTGCTAATGTGCTAAGGTTTTTAGTGCTATTTTTGGGTATATTTTCACATAAATACATATTGAAGGAGCTATTTTGCTAATTTGGAGTTATAAATGCTGTTACAATGTGTTGTAACAATATGTGGTTTGAAAAACCAAATTACTTATGATAAGATTAAATTATTTTTAAATTTTTAATTAAAATTTAATTAAATTTATTTAGATTAAATCGCACAACTCCGTTCATTTCCAATGAAAATCGAATACTTTGTATTTGAAAAAAAAATCTGTAAAATTAAATATGTCTTAAATTTCTTGTTTAAAAAAAATTTTGAAAATTTTATTTTGCATGTTTTCCAATTTTCAGTGCTATTTATAGTGCTTATATTAATGTTTTTACGTGCATATTTAAGCGCTAAAAATTAAATTGTTTTTAGTGCTATAACTTCCGAGCCCTGATTATTACTATTGTTATGCTATTCAAGCGCAAATATTGTAAATGTCACGTGGACGACATGAACACACGGTGCGACATAAACGAAACCAATTATTATTGTCCGCAATAGGTATTACGACGACAGACCGGAGTCGAATGCCATAAAGTCGCATTAAATCGGACGTACGGAAAAAAGAAAAGAAAAAGAAGACGTATAAACCGTAAAATTGAATGAATTCGAACATACGCATACGAAATAAAAAAGAAAAAACACTCTTGGCGATCCGATTTTACCGTAGAAACTCCGTGATCTGCGATGGAATAATGACAATTTATACAACGAATAGAAATCTGTCGTTATAAATGTCGATTAATTTCCTATTTTCATAACCCCAAGCACTATTGCATGCACAACTCTTATACACGGCGCATAGAGCGACAAAATTCAATTCTAGTTAAAAATTATTTTTTCTCCCAATTGACTCCGAACAACGTAATTAATGTGTATAAATAATTTTTTTTTTCAAGTACTAATAGTTTTTAATATGAACCTAACGAATTATTTGTATCTAAATAATCAAAATTTATTAAAATTAAGTCGTACAGAAATGTATGCGAATAATCATCTATTTTTTTTTTTTTTTTATATTATTTTACAAAGTTATACAAATTTCTCATCACGAATTTATTACATAAAATTGTTTCAAGAATTTGAATAAATATTAACTACCTATAAATCACATCTGTAAATATTTTCCCGTGATTGCTAACTATTCTCACTAGTTATTATAAAATACATACTTTATTATTATTTATGATTTATCATTTTCATCAAAAATGTCGAGAATCGCAATTGTTTTAGAAGTACATTTTCTAAAGTTGTGATAGTCAAAGTCGACTTTAGCATTAAAGTGTAACCCTATTTCTTAATAATTATGTACTTCATTTACTAATATCGAACGTTATATTTTACTACCTAGTCCTGGGTTACATAATACCGCTTACTAACATGGAATAAATTGTGTTCTTGTACTCGTTCGGTTGTTAGAGATATTGAATATTTCATAACAAGATACACGTGTACATTGTATAAGATATAATGTCGCTGTTATTCGCTATGAATGAAACGCTAAAAATAAAAATAAACTTTTTAAGTTTTACGGTGATACCGAGTGAGCGCGACCGTATGCCCATCATCACCTAGTAGTTTGCAAGTGTATTTTCTTTATCCGATAGGCGCCGTTCCAAATATGTGAGTGCACGAAATATTATTAACCACGGTTTGGTCTAGTGCCGACGCAAGAGGGAAAAAACCTGACCGATTGGAGTCCGATTGGTGTTCTCTTAATTCTCAAAACGCAAAAGTAGGAATATTGTAAGGTATTTAAATACTTTTTCAAATATTGAATGCGTATTTTAAATAATATTCTGTCTATTAGTATACGAGTAAATTTTTGGCACTATTTTATTGTTCTAAATACTGAACTATCGAATGCTTTTCACTAAATACATTTTTTTCATACTATACATTTTTAATCTTTGGTAGAAAACTTGGTAATTTTATACTACAAAAATATTATGAAAACTATAGCCAAATTCATATTATTTTTAATAAAAAAATAATATAATATAGACAGTGTTACTCCAATGATACCGTGTGATCAGTGGCGCGCGGTCAAGAAAAGCGAGCCACGTGCCCGTAAAAAAAAGAAGAAAATAAAATGTATTCAATGCATAACGTCAATAAGCATATTATGTCATGCGATATTATAGGTTTTTTTATTTTATATATTATATATTCCATCATCTGTGTTATATCGTGTCTTTGTTTGATAATATAACTTTATTCATAAGAAAAAAATTAAGAAATTTCAATGATATATTATGGTCAGTGCCGGATCTAGGACATTTGACGCCCGGAGCAAGTAAAAATCCAGCGCCTTTAACTGTGAACCTCATATTATGTGGAACCGAGGAGAAGAGGGGGTGTTTTAACAAAAAATTTTTTTCTATAATATTAATGATTTTTATGAACTTTTAATGAACTTTAAGATATTATCTACGTCAGATAAAAATAGATAGTTAGGTATATAAATTCCTAAATAATATATAAAATTATATAAATTTTCAAGTTCAAACATTTTAAATGAAAAAAATTGAAACATTTATACATTTTTAATACACCCAAACTAAGCTTTTTTGATTTTTCATAAATTTAAGAGCCCCCTCGTACCGACGGCGCCCGGGGCAATGATACCCACTTGCCCCCCCCTAGATCCAGCACTTATTATGATATAGGTATAAATGATAATGATATAAGCGTGAAGGGGTTTTGACGGACTATAGCTACAACGAATGAATTTACTTTAATACCATTTCGGAGGTTGAACATCCCTCCGAGATGTTGGGGCTAATTGCGCCTGCGCTGTATATAATGCGTATAATAAAAACTGTGTTGTTATAGTAATATTACTATTGTGTACGCGTTACACTATTATTATTATTTGTAATTATTACGTTATTAAATGTTATTACGACGATGCTGAAAGCGCGCTGCTTATGACGTTTCCCGGCGGAGTCCCGGAGTGGGAGGGGAAAAAAACTGCGACGCGTCAGTCGATAAATAGCGGTATGCGCACCCACAATGAAAAAAAAAAAAAGAAAAAAAAACTACTAAAATAAATAAATACACGTCGAGGTGGAAACATTTACACCGTACCGGAATGTGTTTTGTTTCGTCGGTTATTTTCCCCCATCCACCCCCTCACAACCCTAGCATATACCGCTATCTGCACCCGGTAGAATAATAATAACCACGCGTTCCCTATCGCGAGCATATTATAACTCGTAGTAAAGGCTGTCGCCCCGTGTAATTTCGTTTAGCGAATATTATCGCTCGGGAAATATATATATATTTTTTTTTGGTACACGTCTTAAACGTCGACGTGTAAACGACTGGCGTATATTATAAACGCGTTTTGACGGTTAAGGCTTATTGTTATATTATACTCTACAAGGAGCCGAATTAGTGTTTTTCCGGAGAATTTAGACGAGAAAATAATTAGAAAATAATACAATTTCAGAGACGGGTGCGTTTCGACGGACCCTCCCCGCCCATTCCGTAACCATTTATACGAAGCCGCTTCAGCCCAAAGCGTAAATACTATGAAGTGCTCGCATCATGATTATTATACTTACAGAAGACAAGTGTGTCACTCAGTGGTGAGCCCAGGACGGAAGGGGAAAACAAGGGATATATGTCTTCCTTTTTTTACAATAAAATATCGTGAACGTTCTTGCAAAACACACAATGTCCAAAATTATAGATTCTGAGAATAACATATAAAAATGGCACACACATTACTCAACAATATTCCAGAACAAATTTATTTTTCTTCATTGAAAGTTTTCATTTTATTCGTGAAAAATTGTGTAGTACATACTGATTTTTTTGATTAAAAAATTATTTACTTTTTACAAAATACTAAGAAAAAAAAGCCGGACATACTTCGCACGATGGGTGTACTTCGCACGACGGATGGTATTCTCTTGACGGGCGTATTAAATTTTAAAGAAATGATAAATCATTTCTTCAGTAAAACGATTCTGAACGAAGGAAGTTAATAATATAAGAAAAAAAAATGTTCAAAAAATGTCCATAATTTTTTTTCACATTTTCAAAATTTTCTTGCACCGAAATCTTTTTTATAGGATTTTCAATCTATGCTTAAATTTTCATAAAATTCTGATCAAAAAATTATGGTTTGAAAAATTCAAAAAATGACCTCTTTAAAGTACAATCTAGAGACGAATCGGGTTTCAAAAAGTTATTGATCGAAACTTTTGGACAAGTATTTCTATACGAAAAGTTGTACACAGAAAAAAAAATAAAAAAAAATAAACATCATTGTAAAAACACTAGCTTCTTCATTTCATTCGGAATCTAAAATGTGTAAGGTACGCTTATTTATAGGCAAATCTTTTGAAGTTTTTTGAATTTAACTATTCGACATTATTGGCAATATGGCAGTTCTATGACGTGCTATTATTTAATTTTTTTTTTTTTTTTATAATATCAGCTAATAAGTAAACATTAAATTAATTGACGTTGAACGAATTTTAACAATAAAATTCCCATGAAAATCTAAAATTCGCTGATTACTTCACCCGACTGACATTTAACATTTCTAACTTCTAAGAATAGAAAATTTTCAAATCCTTTTTACTTGATACATAAAATATCAAACTAGTTAATTTACATACATTTTTAATTAAATTCGTGAAAGGAAAAACTGTTAAAGCTCACTTGATAGGCCTATCCCTGCAGTTCGTTTTACTTAAATATTAGATACTCCCACTCGAAAAATGTTACGCACGCCTCAATTTAGCTATGTATATAATAATATGTGCTGAAATCTATACACATATTATCTCAAATGCTTACTTACTGAAAATATATAGAACTCTTGCGATACCCAAGTACGACGATTAGAAACATTTTCAGGATGGGAAAAATGTCTATAAACTCTACTCTCCTATTGCCACCAATCTCTCAGAGCCTATTCGATTTCGTCGCCTCAGCTATAGAGCTAGGTATAATATATAAATACAGTGTAGACAGGTAATATAATGACTCCGATGGTTTTTAAATTCATTTTATTTGCTGTCATCAGATGACGCACAACAACGTAATATTATAACGGAACGTATGTATACTAGCACGCGGATGGCGGCGGATTAAGTGGTGTAAAGACGCGCAGGTCAGCGGCGGCAGTGGTGGTGACGGTGGGGTTGTAATTTAAAACCGAAATTACTCTAATGGGACCAAATCGCTATGAAAATTATTACGTCCGATGTCCGAGCAACGGTTCATATTTCAGTCAATTAGTCTCCGAATATACGCCATATAATATATAAATTACTATCCAACGCGATAGACGGCTGCACGCACGATATAATAATAATAATCAATATTATTATTATTATTATAATGATATCAGAACTCGCCACTATATTGTTATGCATAAACTGTTATACTGTGATGACTATATTATAAACGTATATTCTTCATATGTATAATATGTTGAAAATACTACCGAAACATAGTGTTGTGTGCAGTGGAGATGGAGGGGCTAAGGGGCTAAATTCTCTCTCGCATTGCCGCATTACATTTTATTTTGTATAAAAGATAACGTTTAAATGTAGTTAGGCTTCGTGTTTATTATAAACTTGACCAAAAGTGCTATTTGATTCTTTTGTAAATATCATTAAATATATTATTTATTCATATTATCATCAACATTTTTCCTGTTTTTATAATATACTATCACCCGAACAATCATTTTTTTTTTAGTTTTTATTGCTTCTAATATATATATATATATACGCTCGGAGAAGGGGCAAGATGGGGCATTTACTTCCCTCTGAACTTAACAAATATAACTTTAACTACTATAATTGTATACTAATAGATAAACATTTCATTGATATTCTTACTACATAAATAATCAATATAGGTAGTTAAAATAATAAAAAAAGAAATAGCACACATACGTAATTCAGATTTTCATGATGATAAATTAGGGTCTGAATTTAATGCAGTACAGAACCTCGAAGAGTGTATTTTAAATCTCAAAAACGCATTTAAAAAAAAGTCGAACATACTTCGCACTATAGGTATTTTGACTCCTTGGGATGCTCTTGGTCCGTTCATTTCACGTATTAGACAAAACAAAATTTTCTGTTTTACGTTTATGCAAACGCAATACACGTTTTGATCGTTTTTCATAAACTGAATGTCCATTTCATAAAAATATCAATTACACTATATAAATGTATACATTTAATGTTAGTAATTTTTTTTTCACTATAAGATTCCTTTCCTTCTTGTGATTTTTTAGCCATGGTAGAATTTTCTCAAAAGGTCTATGAATAATTTTTTTACAACACAAGTTACAACTGTGGATTAAATATTCAATTTACCGATTTTAGGATGGAAAGTTTAAGCGTACACATATACAGTTCTACTAATGTTTTTATTTTTATTGAAATCCGCGGAGTCAATTTTATTCCATCATTTTATTCGATAAGCGATTTGTCGTTAACTTTGAAAATTCAACAGATATATAGTGCGAATTACACGTGCGAGTACAGGGGGTAAAGGTCAAAAAGTTTGTCTCGGTTTTTAAACGTTCTGAATGCATACCATGGTCTGCCCCTAAACTACCACCACTACTGTTTGGCTGTAAACACCCAAAACACGTTTGATCCTACGGCGGCGGCGTACACGACTCGTACACAAATCGTATCATTACGATTATTACGGTTGGACCGGACCCCGGGTACATTATGAGTGTATTCTGTATACATTATATTATATTATGGATATATATATATGGCAATAACATAATATTATGCCCAACAGTTGTCTCCGCGGGTGCGCGCGACTTGACTGCAACGATGAACAGTGCCAGTAGAATGCAAATATTATTACACATACGTATAATATTATAATATGCACATTTTTACGTTTGAAATTTCGCATCGACTCGACGATTTTGAAATTTCGAATACGATCACACAATATCGAAATAATGTGCAAAAAATTTTGAATTTTACAAAGTCTGGTTATTCTATCTAGTTAGACTAGTAAGTGTTGTTAAGTCTAACTTTAAACGGTTATAAATTGTAATTTGACTTACAATTTATTAGATTTTTTCAGGTTCATTCGAGAAATATTACGCGAGTGAAGTTGTGTTAAATTTTCAACTAATAAAATCAAGAATTCAAAATGCTATTAGGAAAAACTTACAAAAACAAAGGTAATTCCAAAATTGGGTTGCTGTATTTATTACAAAAGTGGTCAAATTTTTCGGAATTTTTTATTGTCTATAATACACTATTGTTGATATAATTGGTGAAATTTTCCATATTCTAGTCCTGTTAATTTTAGAGTTATGTATAAATTACTGAGGTAGATTAAAAATAAAAATCTCTTTTACGACATATTTTGCCGTTTTTATTCAATTTTTCATCACTTTTCCCTTGTTTTTTTAGGTCTTAAGACACTAAGTATTTCGAAAAATGATTTGTCTGAAAAGTACCAACGGGATGCGATTTCTGATCTAAAAACTTTTGGACGTAAATTTATGTTAAAAAAAAAGAAAGAAAGCGAAGTAAATATCATTGTAAAATCACTAGCTTCTTCGTTACATTGAAAATATATAATGAAAACTATGTCGCTTCGGTCAAAACTCGCATAAAACGGTTTCGCTATTTATTGTACCTAGTAGATATTTTGGTCCTCGAACTCTTGAAATAACGATAATAACAGCGTGGTCAGCATAGATTCACGATACAGTGTTTAAGTTTTAAATTTTTTTTCTTTAGCCTCAGTATTGCCGATAAACGTGATGACGCGGAATGACTAGACAAACTTCTCTGGCAATGATTCCGATAAGCGTTTAAATACCGAGTTTATAATATCTCCGAGTATATTATAACGCATTAACGACTTAGACAATATTATTATCTGATATTATTACCGCATAAATCGTACGACAGACCAGTTGACCCGCAAACGCATTAGATACGGATTCGATCGGAACGACAAAACTTTTTACATTAATAGACCTATATATCGATATCGTCTTCATATTGTTGTACGAAAACCTTGGAAATCCAATGGAGCAAAACGTCCGTGGACACAAAAAATCATAAGCCACGTTTCTTTCATCGTTATTATAGTGTGATCTCAGTGATACCAAACCGGTGGGGAATTCCCCCTTAGGAAGAATAACTATCTACTTCAATTATTTAATTAATAATTACATTTTAAATTCAATAATTTGATCTTATATTTAATTAAATAATAATGAACATAAAAATTCATTAGTTGTGTACGGATATGTACTTATAGTTATTTCATAGAATTTATTTGTATGATGAACAAAAAAATTAAAACTCTATTTTAAGGGGGATGTTAATTTTGAAAATTTACTAAGGCGGAATGAGATTTTTGAAAAATTACAAGGGGGGAATAGAAGAAAAAAAGTTGAGAACCATTGATCTAGCTAGTGGATTAAATTCAATAAATTTAGCGTGCATGATAATATAATTAAGAACACTAATTAGGGTTGATTTCAAATATCTTGGCGTTACAGCACTTGGAGGCTTAATTGTTTTGATTTAGTGCACTAATAAGTGAAATTTATAATTATTTAATGTCTAATTATTTTATTATAAATATTTAAATTGATATTATGGACACGGGTGATGGAGATTTATTATTATAGTGCCTATGAGTGGCAAAAGCGTTGTAACTAAATGAAAAACTCAGAGAGGGGGGGGCAAAATAATGTAATCATCGAAACTGAGAGGAGGAGAGAGAGGATTTTGTTCGTATATAACAATGTTCAACTTACAATAATAATCAGGATTCGGGATATAACGATGTCATTTTGAAATGAAAATCGATTTTCTCATCCACCTTTATCAATATCATCATGTTTTCATATATATTTATAAATAATAAATAAGATTTGGTTCAATACAAAAATTTGTATTCTAATCTATAAGAGACAATGAGCCGAACATGTACGCAGATAATAAAAGAATCAAGAATTGTATATTGTGTATTTGTATATGTAATATATATATAAATGTAGGTATATATATTTTTCACCTTGTATATTCTTTCTCTTCATATTAGGGGATTCAAAAACGTTTATTTTTGGCATATATATGTTTTAAGAGAATTGATGCCCCTCCAAAAAAAAAAAATAAATAAATAAATAAATAAAAATAAAAATATCCCCTATTAAATGGAAAGTAATCAAATCAGGTTTTGGACGTATGTGTGACGTAAACAGTGTCACGAAGGTGAAGCATGACGATTTCACGGATTGACAAAGACAAATTAATATTTCATAAATCGTAATGAAAACATAAGAATATATATTAATTTTATTTGCAATGCGTTTCTCAGCCACATCTTCGCTGAAGACGAGGATTTTATATTTATTGTATATGTACGACAAAATATTTCTATATGAAAAAAAAAAAAACAATCTGTTTAAATGTTCATCGACAGACGTGTACAGACTTGATGGTCAAATGAAGATTAAAATATATGTTATTATCATTTTCAACAAGCAAGTTTTGCATTGTTAACGATATATTTCGACGTTGTGAATTCGCGATTTTTTTTTTTTATTATTATTATTATTATTATTGTGCAAAATATGAAAATCGAAATTTCCATAAACACCTGTCGGTCTGATCTACAGGAAATACGGGGGCTCGGGGATTTATGTGGTTAATGATCTGTGAATAACGTTCACGAACATAATAATAATAATAACGGTTGGTACACGCAATAATAATTCATCGGTATGCTTTCGACGGTGACCCGTGTAAAAAGAGAATAATAAATTTTTTTTTCGCTCTAACCGCAGGAACAATGAATATTTACGTAGGTTATTGAATCCCTTTTTATTCCTTTGGACAAAAATAAAACGGGGAGAAACGCAAAGGACTGTAAAACGATTTATATGCACACACACACACACACAAACAGTCGACTCGGCAGCTTTACTTAAATATTTATATATATATATATTATATGCATAAAATATGTAATCAATATAACAATACGGTAAAATGATATTTTTCGGGTTTTTTTTATACGACAAATTAACAAAGCTATAACCGTAAAGTGAATTGTATTGTTATTGAGATGGTTTCTAAATAAACGGTAGTAATGGGACGAAATATAATAAAATCGGTTATATATACATTCCAATAAATGTGTATACATATATTGTTAAAAAGCATTTGTGTGAATTCATCTAGAAAAACACCAATAACACGTATTTTTCTTTTTTTTTTCGTGGATTTAGTTTTAATACAAACGGAGATTTTTTTCGCCGGAGAACGAACTGCTGCGGCTTTACGTCTCTCCAAATGTCGACGGAGTTGTATTGTACATGTTGCATGAATTAAATTGCTGTTCGTTTTCGATTAAATTTAACAAATTAATTTAAAATTTAATAAGGTATAGTCGTTATTGGAAACCTGCAAACAAAGACCGTTGATCGAAAAATAATGTGATCGTTTTTCCAGAAATCGATGATGTTGATGTAGCACAAATTTTTCATTTTCCCAAGGTGAAAATTTTAATTAATGCTTCAATTCTCAACTTAAAAATTTTTTTATCAAATAATTTGCGAATCCCGAAAACAAATATTTACATAATTATGAAATTAATTAGTCTTCATTGGAGTAGGGTTATGAATAATGACATTTACTTTTTACACGGTATGGATCGATAAACAATGTAATAATTCTTAAAATAAATGTTAGTTATGTACTAAAAATCGATTGTCCTCCACATAAATATTTACCAGTACTTTAACGTGTAAAACTGGATACATTAGCTGACCGTCGACGTAATAATAAACGTACTTTTATGAAAACATTTTTTTTTTTTTTTTTTTTGACAAATTGAGTTATCCTACTTGCTCTAGTAAATCTCTTTCAAAGTCTTTGCACGTAACACCCAAAACTATGTCTCTTTTAAGCTACGTACGTCCCCTACTAATTTTGATTTAAATGAACATCTTCTGCTTCGTATATTTATAGCCAATTCAGATGCCATCTTTTGTTCTATCAGCTATGATGAATAATTTTTTTTGTAAAAATTTGTTCATATTATATTATGTTTTTTCTTTTAAGTTGATCTTATTATAATTTTTAGAGAATGTTATATTTTAAGAATTTTTTTAATAATGTACGTATAATGTACAAACTCATAATTGGGCACATAACCATATTGTATTTATGTAAAATGAATAATAATAATAATAATATAACGTCCGATTTGGTACACTTAGTCTTTAAATATCATAAAATATATATAAAACAATCGACTCTGGACTAGAAAGTCATAATTTGCAATAATATTATCGTTATATTTTTATGATAATGATACGGCTGTTATTGTATTTCATTGTTGTGTCAACATTTATAGCTGAAACAATATTTACGTAGCCCGAAAAGCAGAAGCAGTTATCATCGTCGGACACGGCGGGGCCCAACGGTGTTTTATACGCGAGTCATCGTTTTGTTTACGAGTGTACTGCGGAAACCGACGATATATATATATATATATATATACACGTACAACGCACTCCGCGCGGTATTTGTTTTCTTTCGGGGCAATACCGTTCGCGGTGAATAAGTTTTCGCCGCGTAATTGCGTTGCCTTTGATTGTGCCATTATCCGTGCAACAAGAGGAGGTGCTGACGCGGACGAGACAAATTATTATTAAATTATTATTATTATTATTATTATATTTAATTTTTGATTTGTTTCGCCGGTGAACGCTGGTTTGCCGGCGAAAGATTTTCGAGACTAACCACCTCCCCCCCCCCATACGGTCGACGAAACAAGTAAGTCGGAAACACACACACACACACGATGACGCGGAGCGGTGTGAAAGAAAAGTTCAAAGAGTGGTGAAGGCTAACCCCAAAGACGTTTTGTGCGGCGTCCCGATGTAGAAATTAGTTTCTCATCGTTTAATACAGTGTGCTGAATAACGCGCGCGTGCACGGGGGGTGGAGGAGGTCGAGAATTAAGACTTCATTCGACTGGAAATCGCTCTTGGGCTTTTTGAATTGTTCAATTTGTACACGCCGTTTAAATTCAACAAAATCTGCTGTAGAAGTTCGCATCTCAAAACTTTGAAATCCGACGTGTTTGTCTAACTTAGAGACGTGCCTGCTATGTATGAAGCCACTGATAATGTTATATTTGATATATAATTACGAGATCCGAACGGATATTATGCGGCGCGGAGGCTGCTAATAACTCCGAGTCCCGACTCGACTCGGAACGGCCGCGGTGCCCCGTGTTATTAGTTTTACGCGTTTTCACTAGGTAGGTATATTATTTAATAATTATGTGAGCATTTCATCGGCGAAATAATAATAACACCCATCCCCCTACCCCCTCTGATTATCCGTGTTTCAAATCTCTTTGGCAATATCGTTTTGTAACGTTCTCGTCGTTATTTTATCGTTTTATTGTTATAATGATCATCCCGTAACGTTGTTACCGCGGTAAATTTTGTCAAAGTCTATGGCCATTATTTTTGTATTTTCGCGATCGTTTGGATTGTAATTTTGCGCTGCGGTTGCTTCAAATCGTTTCAACGTATTCCAAAATGTATTTCATAATTTCTTGTTCTATATATATATATATATATATAAAGTATTAGGTTTTACAGCCTTCGGGTTTTTCACTATTTCGATAGAAATCGACAATGTTAACAATATTGTATACAAACACTTTTTATTTTATTTGTATATATATATATATATATATACTACTACTACTATTTTATTCATTTTCACTCGGTGAATAGCTCTTACTCGAGAGTTTTCGTAGTCCTTTGAGTGTTAGTATTTTTATATTTCTACCCTCCGAATGAGATTGTCGTTATCGAGTTACGTGCTGTGGTATTTTAGAATCGGGCCTTTTCACTACCTGTTTTCGACGATTCTTTTCTCTCAAAACTATTGTAAGTCCGTACGAAAGTTATTTTAATATCAATCCACCAGTGAATGAAACTTGTAATGAATTCAGGGATATCGTTTCAATATTTATTTTTTTACGTAGGGAAAATAAAAACCGGCCCAGTAATAATTATATTTCTATAAATTTATTTCATAGAAAAGCTGCTCACTATCCATTAAATCTTTTATCTATTTTTACCGTTTCATATTTCTTATCGAGTAAACTAGTCATCTTTGAAATTATCAATAGCAATAATTTGAGCTATTTTAATTTTAATAACGATATTCTCTCAAGATGCAAATAAATATGACTTAATGAATACCCAAGGATAAAAAATGGTAGGAACTTTCCTAGCTTGGTCAACTTATAATAAATGATATTTTGCACGACCGTAATGGCATATATATGAACTTATATTGGATAAAAGGACTGACCAAAATGTATTTGAACCGGCCCATTGTAGCTAATTCAAAATCTAGGGTAGAGAAAATGTATCCACCCCTGAATGAATTCGAATAAATTATAATGTTTAAACCAAGATGCGCGTGCAATTAATTATTAAACTCATGTTAATAAATTTATGAAAATCTAATTTCATTAATGTCGCAATTGTAATATTATGCGAATGGTTGTCGATTTTATAAAAGAACATGCGCACACATGAATTCATGTATAATTACTATGAAAATAGTTCATTATTCGTCATAATTATCTTGTGACCTCGCTTTTCTTGATTTTTTCTCGTGTTTTCAAAAATGTAAAAACAATTTCTACGAACTAACCTAATACATACTATTTATTGAATACGGTTTAAGTACCTCTTATCGAATACGTAATAAAAATATATGAAAAACCAATTCTATTCCACATTACATAATTTATTTATTTAAATAGAATACACGCCCGAAGGCATTAAGTAGAGTGAAAATTAATAAAACAAGATAAAGACTAATGATAACAACTTAACCTAAAAAATAATATACAATAGATACGTACATAAAAAACTGTTACTAATTACTATCACTTATTTTAATTTACAACAAAAATAAACACTATTTTACTATATAAAGTTTACTACCTAGTATGATAGATAATAAGTATATTTTATAATATAAATTATATTATAAAGCAGCTATTTAGCGTCGAATTCATCATCTTTTAGAATAATTTTTTCTAAGAACGTGAACGTTGACAAGTTTAAATATATATATATATATACAACAGCAGTTTCATTTATTTGAATTTAACAAGGTTAAATCTTATTCTGAAAATACCCAAATTTAATGAACGGAAAACTAAAAGTGTAACCCAAAATCACACTCAGCAGTTCAAGAGTGTAATATTTTTTTAAAACAACTTCTAATATAACACGTGGCATTAAAATTGCTGTCTTCAACTATAGTTGCATTGAATTTAACTACTATTACATATACTATGTACTTTAAATCAATACACGTGTCGACAATTCTCGTCATGTATATTGTTCGAGTACCACGTAATATTAATTCCCACACTGTGATGATTATTAACGACCGAAAGAATAGAGACAAAAAAAAAACATCCTCGCTCGTTCTGTTTATTGAGAAAAAAATCGTTATATCAACACACCCACTCGACTTGACACCACGTAGGACGTATCCACGTATCTGTAATACACGTTGGTGTCAGTTAAATTAGTTATTACAACAATTATTGTTTTAAACATCGCATTTTATCGGTAACGCTATTATTATTATTATTTTTTTTTTTTTACCTGATACTGTTTTATAACGGCGAAAACTCTCTGTTCACAACTACTGATAACGAAATGAATCAAATGAGTTTTCAACGGAACGAAAAGACCACCGATAAGCGGAGGAACTTCGCCGCCCAATGGGCAATGAGTTAGAGCAGCAGTTAGTACCTGTAGTTCGATAATTTTTTTTTTTTTTAGCGAAAACTTCCATTAGAACGTGACAGGGGACGACATAATTTTACGAAAAGGCTCCAATACAGGTGCACTGTTGTAAAAAGTGCAACAGTTTTGCACCCACTTAAACTTTTTTTTTTTTTTCAATCATTGGTATTGCTTCAAAATATTATTTATTAAAATTTTAGATTAATCTTGAACTAATTCCAACCGTTATCGCAGACAGATCTAGAATTTTGTTTTATGCGAACAATGATCAAATAATAAAGCTAATGATCACATTTTATGAATAATTGAATGTAATATAATAAAAAATTGAATGTTTCCTCATTGTAGAAATCTCATAAAAAAAAAAATAGATTTATTTTGTGAACAACGCGATTTAATTAAATTTTAAAATTAATAGGTATTTCAATTATTTATTTATTTTCAATGTACACGAAGTAAACATTTGTATTGATTCCTTTAGAATTTAATAAGAAAATTATTTCTAATTAAAAATATGTTTTGTAAATTTACTTAATTTTATTTATTACGATCTATTTACGTTTTTACGTTATAAAAATAATCGTTATTTTTATTTCTTTTATTTTATTATTATTATTTTATTTTTTTTTTACATCCTTTGACAACAATTACTCTGCAGACGTGTGCATCGTATTGTCGTATAAAAATATTCTTACAATAATATTATTACACCATAAATAAACAACTAATGACCACACGAACGTATTTTCTTCTAAATTACACGTGTGTCTCCGTCTCCGTCTCCGTTCCGATGACACTGACATATTTATTTTACCAAAAAAAAAAAAAAAAAATCGTTTTGTCGCCGGACAAAAAAAAGAAAACGATAATATCATTACGCGCGCGAATATACTAATAATTCCCGTACACTCGAACAAATAGTTCTTTGATTATTTTATATTATTTATAAAACCACCCCCGGTCGAACGACCGACGACGCTATATTAAAAAATGTTTTACCGCGCACGATACACGCGACAAGTATGGGGCGAACGAAGGGGTGAAAAAAAATATTAACTAAATAAATAATAATTCAAACCATTAGAAACGAAAAATAATAATACTAAAACGAAAACGCTGAACTCTGCGCAAACATTGCCGAGTTGCGTTAATGCGAACGAGAATCGATATATTAATAGTTTTGGTTGTAAAAATATTGTTGGCAAACGTTAGAAGCGATATTGTTATTACGATGGCCAAACGTCCAAAGCCTGAGCAATGATTTCGCAGATTTACGTGCGGTGCGAAACGATTTTCACGTCCGATCACACTGCAGGTGATTACAGTTTACACTCTGACGATATAGAATGACCAACTAGGAAAAAAAAACACGAAATTTTATCGCAAGGAATTTTAACCTATAGAATTATTGTTTTGAATTTAAAATGCACTGAATTAGATTCGATTAAATTAATTTTTTTTTTTTTTCTTAAAATTCTAATGGATTTTATTCGGATACTTTGAGTTTGAGGACAATAGCAGTTCATAGGTCATAATGCCTTAAAATAAAATAACCTATTCGTGTGCGGTAACAAATATAAGGGTTTTTAGGTGACGTAATATATTTTTTTAAATCGAAAAATTCTAGTTATTTAACAATTTTAAATATTATAACTCAACGAGTTATCCGTTTAGGATCATAGTTAATGGGTTAAAATAATTCAAAATGAGAATTGGCCAATCCAAATCCAAACCGAATCCGATTATCTTTATTATCACAGGAGATATCACAATCGGCGGCGGATCCTCGTGGTGGACACTCTGCAGCGGAGAGGACACACGGATTCGAAATATCATTTACATCACGTCCTGCAGACGATACACGGACCCCCGAAAAAGGGTCTGAGTTTTATCGACCCTAGCCGATGACCGTTTAAGACATCCGATCCGTGCGTCACGCCGAGGTGACGACTGCGAGGTGGGAACGAGCAGCGACGGGGGGGGAGGGGGGAAACCATGTCTCCCGGTCCTATTTTTACGACTCGTGTGCCGTTATTATGGTCGAAAAAAAAAGACGCGCGACCATCCGTACGCATATAAGTCATAATACTTTTGGCAGGGCGTCTGGAACGTTTATGGGCGACGATAAAAACCGTTACCGCGACCGGCGTAACCGCACACCGTTGTCTGGTCACCGACGACTGAGGGCGAGAAACGCGAGGGTTTTCGCTGTATTGACAAATTCAAAATCGTAAATTTTTTCCCCGACACACTCATACGTACACGTACACACGCAGGGCGACAAACGGGACACGATCACTCGGTTTTCGATCTTGTACGCGCTCACGTATGGTCCGCGCGGTTTAAAACACTATAATAATAAGACAACTACACAATATCCGCGGAGAGAAAAAAAAAAAGCTGTTTAATATTTTTATTTTGGTTTTGTAAATCTATCAAATGGCTATATATCACTAGGGACTGATATTTCGATGCACTTTACATTGTTTATTGGTGCTCGTTTTGAAACGAATTTGTTTCATATGAGAAAAAGAAATCTAGTTGTGCAAATTTTCACAATATTTTATTTTAAAATAATTTAACTCGATATTTTTTCAGAGAATTTTCGTTTTTAGAGAATATTTTGAACATGATTTTATGTCCGGAGACCGTAATGCGATTAAAACCCTCATCAAACGGCTCATCATCGAAACGTCATAAAGTCATAAACGTCACACGTACTCCGCGTTATAATATTATATTATTATATATTTTAGTATCGATGAAAATAAATCACTCTATTAAAGTGTAAGTTTAACGCCTCGAATCGTTTATATATTATTACCATTATTATTGTTGTTGACACAAGTCCAATATTATCCTAGAAATGTAGTGAATAAAAAGACATAAACTTTTATTTCTTTTCTAATCAATATCATCCACTCCCACGATCATTCCTCTCATCTCTCCTCTCTTCAAATCACTCTAGTAAGTCATCAGCTGTTCTCCGTTCCTTACATCACTAACATTTACATACAAATCTTCTTTACATCATCTACTCGGACGGGTTGTCCGGTTCTAAGTAAATTGAGTCCTAAATTATTATTAATTAAAACCGAATTAATATCATTTCAAAAAGATTTCGGCATTTTAATCGGGCTAATACCACATTTCATTTTTCGATAATCGGAAAGACCAGTTTTTTCTAACTCTAACTTCCCTCAATGTTAATATAAATATGTTTAGTCATGCCAACGTAAATGAAAATTCTGAATATTTGTACATCGATGTTGAATATACGAATTTTTAACAAACACATATTTTCACTTAAAGCGTAATGTGTATAATGATCTCGGTTTCGTAGAACATTGCAAACATTTATGTAAACTTTGGTACCTACAATATATTGTTTATTATATTTATGGTATTTTCGCCCATTATACGGTGAGGGTTAGGAGCAGTTCGTGCGATTAATTTATGAGGTTCACCACTCTACCTACTACATATTATGAAAATAAGAAATTAGTAATTAACCTCACTTTACATTAACGTTACTAAAGAGCCAATTTTCAGAACTACCGAGTAGCGAGCCAGAAAGCGAAAAAATTGATTATTAAATATACTCGTAATTAGTATTTATTTTAATTGATCATTATTTAATTTAATTATATTTGTAGAGTATTATTACGTTGGACTTGAATATCAGACTGATATAATAATAACTGATATAATAATTATTGAGTTCGTAAAAATTAATAAATAATTAAGATTTTTTATGGGAATTAAATGCGAGTATTGGAAATACACTTTTATTTTTGAAAATATGATTTAATGTTTTTTAATCTGTAAGACAATTCCTTCCTTTAATTTGCTTTATATTGGAAAACGTTCATTCAGAAGGAGCGGCAATTTAAATTAATAATGATTACAGCTATTCTACAGTCCTTTCAAGTGTCAAAAGACTGTTTTTATATGGCTTAAAGTTTAAAAACCTTAAAATTATTTGAAAATGATTTAAATAGATGCATGTATATTGAAATAATTTAATAGTATAAACAATACAACAATAATTTTATTTAATTTTAATAACTAAATATATTAATTTAATCATATAGTAAAGCCGTCGTGTTAAAGTTGGGTACTACATATATTAAAAATGTATACTTATCATTTACTGGTTAGTAATTTTAGTGATTATAATTAGATATTTAACTATATTATTATTGAGTTATGTTGAAAATTTTCATACAACAGAATATTGACCATAATTTTAATTTTCAACAAAATATATCTTAGAAATGAAACACATAACAAATTTATATTATCACGAACGATTAAACATAAATCGAGAAATATCATTTTCATTCGTATCAAGTGTACCTTAAGGACGAACGTAAGTATAGTAAAGCAGTACAGTGCATGCTTTTGCCCCCCTCCCCAAAAATTAAAATTAATCCATCTCTGGATCTAACACTTAACTATCTATAGTTATGTCAAAATTTAATGGCAATTTAAATTTAAATTTAAATGAAATTACTACAATTTTATTTATTTATTTATTCATTTATTGTATCACGGACATATACAGTCCAATAACATGGTAATTATACGTAATATAATATATACATACAACTCATTCACAAAATATAGTAACATAATATACAAAAAGTTTAAATAACACAAGCAAGAGTTAAAATGTAAATGGTGTAAAGAGAAAAAAGAAAAAACAGAACGTGAAGATAAATTAAATAAATAGAAAAATGAATAGAAAGTAAAAAGCTAAACAAATATAATAACAAATGTACGAACAACCGAAAAACTGTGTGATTAGTGATTAAATTATCATTAAAATATCTTAAAGGTACATCAACCTATTCGTATCGTCTTCTGGGCAATTCTAAAACTCTGTTTACTCGTTTGTCCGACGTACAAAAATTCCATTGTTTATATTTCCACACGGTTCCCCGATCCGAAATCCCCTCGAATCGAACGATATAATATAATATTATTTTATAGTCGTGCATTCGCACGTACATACGCGCACGCGTGTTAACGAAATTTCTAATATTATTTGATTTAATTTATTTCGTTTTTTTTTTTTTTTTTTTTTATTTTCTACTTGTCTTGATGGTTTTTATTTATCCCCAGACGCCGCCGTCGTCGCCGGCACGACGCGGTAGCGTGTAAAATAAAATCGCAATAGCAAACACGACGACGACGACGACGGGGCGATGTGTGTGACCGGAATACATTTGCCGCATTTTGATCCTTTTCGGGAAAAACAAATACAATAACAACTTGGATGTTTGTTTATAATTTGCAGATCTATAAGTCGGCTTGTTGACTTTGGATTGTATTCTATTTTTCACAGTCGCGTGATTGAAAGCATATAAGCGGATTATCAATCTGCGGTATACTCGAACGTGAACGAATTATGAGTGTGTTTTCATATATTTTTTATTCTTGGACGTCATTGTCGTCGTCGTCGTCACGTGAAAATTTGTATACGCTATTCCGTTCGAATTTTTGTGAAAAGTGGAGTAAACTGTTGGCGGTGAGCACGTGAAACGATATTTTGAAGACGTAATAATATTGTATTAATGTAAAATCTAATTAAACGAGTTATTTTGCTTTGTTTTTGTTTCTAGACACAATGTAGTTTTCGAACGAATCGGTGTTTCGGGCGACTAGATTTCGACCGCTCAAATTCATAGTGATATATCATATAATATTATAATAGACGCGTTCAGATGTCCCGAGATTTGAATGCGGGAAATTTGTGTGCAGAAGACAATTGAACGTGGAATAACTGAGTGCATTACGAAATGTCATATACAAGTGCAGAAACCGAGAAAAAAAATACAAAAATTCGATTTTAAACAATCGACATTTTTTTTTTTTTTTCTGAAGGAATTGAATTAAATATTTATTTGTATTTTTTTTTATAATTATTTCAAACTTCACAAAACATCAAATAATTTTATATGTATTTTTCTAAACTAAAACTGTGATGAAATTGCATAATAATATAAATTGGCATTGATTTATTATTATGGTTGTTTTATTTTCTTGCATTTAATTTTCATTGAAATCAATTGACTCGAGCTTGGTTTTCTTTGCGTCCACTTTTCTCGCGCTTAATTGTCTGCGCTAATTAGTTTAAGCTCAATTGTCTTGCGCTTAATTTTCGTACATTAGTTGCATATTACTGGCGTTCTGGGTGGCAGTAGCATAATAATTGTGGTGGGGTAAAGCGTATAGAGAACATCGCTCTAATATTTAACCACGTACTAATCCCTTTGCTCCTATATCCCTAAAAATGTCAACCACGCCACATTAGTAGTTATTTGTACCCTGTATAGCAACAGTTAGGAAAATCTCTTATCACAAATCCAAAATAAAATTGGATAACCCTAGTGTAGATGATTATTTCAATCGAGTGGTATAATTTAATGTCAAATCATTCTGTGTACTGAAAAACAGAATTCTCACCTTTTAACCCGAAACATTCGTCACCGTCGTGCACGAGAAAGTCTATTTAAACGTGAGCGTGTATAACCACTCGGATATGTGCTGCATTCACGTATATGGATGCAATCGCAGATAAGCGGGGTTACGTGTCGACAAAAACGAGTTGAATTTCTGAAGAAATTTTCTATTTGTTTTGTTTTTGTTTTATTATTAAGTTCTCTTCGAGAGGTTTTTATTGAATTCTAAATTGGGTATCGAACTAGGCCATCGTTCTCCTACTCTTCACTCTCTCCCCTCTCCAAAATCCTCGCCGCTCCAGAACGATTACGAATTCTGCCCCGTCTCCAATCACCAGGTTCGATCTCACGCCGATTGCAAACTCGCCGCGAGCACTGTCTTTGTATACAATGGCAGGTATATGTCGGTTCACCTCTAAAAACCGGCCATAATAAATTCTCGTAAAACAACCACCACCACCGTGTCCCTGCAGTGAGGCCCCCCCCCCTAACTCGGAATTCCGTAATGAAAAATCGAATGAAAGGGGCGAAAAAAGAGGCGGGATGAGAGAGACAGAGAGGGAGAGAGCGGGAGACAAAGGTTTCGAACGAAACAATAGCGTCCAGCACTATCGTCTTGCAGGTGGGCCGCATATTCAGTAGCGAGGCGCGGAAAAGCCACGCGATCGTGATTAGAAACCTTAACGGCCCCGAAACACACGCAGCACGTCGGACAAGCGACGACGCGCGCGGAGAGTTAAAAAAGAAAAAAAACACAAGTGCACAATTATTATTGTCGGACGATTTATGAGGAAAGTAATAGTAGTAGTACTTAGAGTTCTAGATTCAATTCGGGTAAATCAGTTCCAGAATGTGTGTGTGTGTGTGCGCGCGCAAATGCGTGCTGGCAAGTGTGTGTGTGTGTGTGTGTGTGTGTGTGTGTGTGTGTGTGTGCGTACGCTTAGTGTAGTATGTAGTTGGATGGCGAAACGACTACGGCAGTTTATTTGTTTTTGTTTGTTTGCATTGTTTTTTTTTTTTTTTTTTTTTTCATTCCACAGAAAGTTTTATTGCTCGAAATAAAAATAATGAAACTTCAAGTCACGTAGCATTTTTTTTTTTTCTAATTATGTTCTCTCTGTAAATTTGCCAAACATATAAAATAATAAAATTGTAGTCGTTTTATGCCTGAAGCCTACCACCCACCCCCTTCCAGACCCCATCAGACCACCGGACGGCCGGCACGGCGTAAAACTGCAGTATACTCGCACTGCAATCACCGTCACGCCGGGTTTTAATAACGCAAACAACAAGCGGTCGCGGGAAGAGGGAAATGACGGCGGGAATGGGGGCTCGGAGGAAATCCTAAACGCGGTTCCTTCGCTGATATTATCTGATTACAACCCGATGCCCGTCGTCGTCGTCAACGAGGTAATAAATTCTTAATGTCCCCTCGTTCGTCGCCGAATAAATAAAAATAAAATAAAAACATATTGTTATTTAAGATTTGATTCGAAAACGAAAAGCGAAAACGTTACGCCGCCGCGCGACGACACGGCCGAAGGAGGTTATTATATTTTTACGACGCTTTTACAGCTGTTCGTTATCGGGCAGGCAATACGTATAGCAACCGTCTCGTTAGTCCACTAACCCACTGCACCAGCTATTGACAATTAATAACGCTCAAACGTTGTGAGCCCTATAAAATTCAAAATAAAACGAATACGAAGTAGGTCCGAACACGGTGCTCAAGCTCCACTGCTTTTTTTCCACATAATATGCGTGCTATATAAAGCAAGAGCGTATTTTAGGGTTGATTGGCCCCCTTTCTGGATCTGTATCGATGGTACCGATATATGTATCTTTTATTTTTGTTGTATGTATTGTATTGTATCATTTACTTATGAAATAAATATGAAAACAACATTTATTTCCTAAAATAATATAAACTACCTATATATACCTATGATTATAGATTCTTGATCTATATTCATATTAATTACAAAATATTTAAAGTTAACATTATAATTATCATAATGCTATTAACTATAAAGATTGGTTATAAAATACGAATGTGCAAAGATCTAGGTAATAATAATGTCAGTATCAAAAATGGTCAAATACAAAAATGGCCAAGTGAAATAATTCTGTGAACAATAATTTAATATAATAGAATAATGTACAAGTATGTTACGGTAAACGATGTATCATATATATCATAATCGCAGTTGGACGTTGATCAATGTCGTTAATTACTTAGCCAAATACAAATTTACGGTATTAATTTACTCATTTACAGTATTATAAATTAATTTTAGAGTTTACAACAGTGACCAAATACTTTGTTAGATGACGTTATCTATATTATATCGAAACGGACTAGCAATTTGGGCATTAACGTCACACATTAATACAGCGTAAAATAAATGCTTAATTGCTAATTAATGAATAATTAATTTAAAAACTACTTTTATGGCTGTAGAAGAACTTTAAATTTCAAAACACGGTAAAATCGAATATAATGAAATGGACATGAATTATTCTATTTAAAAAATAACTGTTAAACATACTCAATATAAAACTGATAAATATGGTGTATAATTTACAGAAGCACTGTTTAGACTGAAGAAGTGATTTATCGTTTCTTTAAAACTCAACACACCCACCAAGAGTATCTCACCCGAGGAGAATATCCAAGGTACAAAGTATGTCCGAATTTTTTTCATAAATTAGTGAAAAGACTAACGTAGTTTGTAAAAAAAAAAAAGAAATGAAGACATTTGTTACTAACGCCATACTTTAATATTATTATAATATTATTAAAGAGAACCCGAAAATTAAAAAAAAAAAATTAAAATGTGAGTCGTGCCGTCACTGATTAAGGACCCTCAATTCCAGGACGTCAATTCTCCTTGTTCTTAGGTGCAACTTAGCTGATGACGTGCCACGTCTCATATATTTAACCTTGTTGAAATAAATTTAGTCGTAAATCACGTTCGAGCCGTTTAATTTCACGTGTTTAGTCGATAGGTCGTGTACCGTTTGATGTGCATTTCAAACGAGCACGATTGTATAATATATTATTAAACTCATTATTAAATTATCGAGTGATTATTATTTTCTGATCATAAACCAGAGTTATACATTTCAAAGTTTATCAATTATTACGAAAATTCTCGAGCGCTCGCATACGAACGTGGCCCTTTGAAGTGTATTTCGTGAAACGTATAATTGGATACGTCATTTATGTGGCTGAAAACTTTAAAAGCGTTTAATAAATCCAGCAAACCTGAGTCCAATACGTATTACTATTATATACTTAATCATAATATTATTATAATTTAATACGTAAAACTCGTTTCATCACGTTGCCGGATGATCAACGGCACTCCGAAAAATATATAAACGCATATTTTCTCTATGAAGACGAGAGTATAATATTTGTACGCAAATAGTGTACAATATATGTTTTAATGGCAATAAAAACTGTAAAACAATTAATGAAATTGCAAACTTTTGAGAAAGCAGTACTCGTTTATGATTTCGATATAAACTGTTCGGGGGTTTCGAGTGGACCCACACGAGTAACTAACACAATGTACAAATTATAATTTTTAAAAATTTGACAGAGCACATTGTAAGTTTGTTTTCGTCGGTTTTCCCAGCAGCATTAAATTGTAAAACTTGCTAAAATTTAGCCAGCTAAAAATAGTAAGACTGTCTTACTATGAATGCTGTATATTCGAAACGCTCAGTGAAATGATCACGTCAAAATTATCGCGGACACTTCCAAAGGATTTTTTTTGGGGGGAAGAGGGGACGTGTAAATAAACATTCGTTATCTTTAACAAAAAATCATTAATACCTGACGATTTAAATAACGTACACTATGTTATTTGAATAATTGAACTTATTTCAATGCGTTCATAGAATTTTAATTTTTGAATTTGATAATTTTTATTGTAAATTTAGAAATAAAAATCTACTTTACCAAGCTGTATTTCATAAATAACCAGAACCAGCCTTAAGCAGGGTCCAGCGGGTCCTCTGCCCAGGGCCTCGAGCTTTTATATGACATTATGGACCATGCATAATGAAATTGGACATTATTCAGCACCGAAATGCCAATTACACTAATTACAGAAAAGTTGACAATTTATGAATTAATAAAAATAGATTTTTATTGCTTTTTTCATTTTAACACATGCATTCATTAACTCGTGCAAGCACACGCGTACGCACGCATGCGTGCCATACACACACACACACACACACAAACACAATTATCAATTATAACATAACATTTGTTAAATATAACCTATTCGACAATAATTATTATTATAATATATTAATGATAATTTTGCACAGAATCGTCTTATTGAAGAAATGATTTATCGTTTCTTTAAAATTCTACACACCCATCAAGATTATCTGACCCGTGAAGCAAAGAATATCCATGGTGCGAATTATGTCTGGCTTGCTCTCTGTACTTTACTTTACTTTTTTAGAATGAAGCAACAGCACAAAAAATTTCGATTCTAGACATAATGAAATTATTGTTAAGTCTAAGTTTAGAAAAAATGTCGTCTCAATCGAAGTCAGTTAAGGCAAGAGGACTTGTTCATTCAAAAGGGATGCTTAAAAAGGGACAACTCGTATTCTTTAACGAGACGTATGGACACTCTGTGGTACCCATATATTAACAGTAACAATAACAACTATCTTACGAGGCAATAATAATAATAATTAATATTATAATTATATGATCGTGGTGTGTTACCTGATATCCCGTCATACGTCCACCATTCGTCCCAGCTGGCTTGTACGCCTGTGAACACAACAAAAAAGTTAATTATTACTAATTTAATATTCTATTATACTCCGTAGGTTGGCTGTTGACGGTAATACACGATGCACATACCGTTATCAAAATACAAAATACAGTAGTTATATTTTCGTCATTTACAGGCAGGACAAGGTGATAATAATGCATAATTTTTATTTTAATTATATTAACACGTGGCCCCTTGATATACGCCGTGCGCATGTCACGTCAACCCATAATAATTATCGTCGTCGTCGTGTCGTGTATTGGTCCCCGTTGGCTACACCGGGAATATCATTATAATATCCGACCGATTAGTCGCGACTCGTTGCTCGAATTACTATGTAGGTCGTAGTACTCGTAGTACAATCGTGGTAATCAGTAATTGGTATCTGTGGTATAATAGTCACGTGATGTTTCTCTCTCTCTATATATATATATATATATATATCTTTCTCTCTCCATCCCTCCAGGAGCTGAACGGACACAACAATTCAGGAAAAACAACAATTTGGAAACATAATTACATGCAAGCCACTTCTTGATACTAGGTCCCACTCTCAAAATATATTAACAAAATAAACGTTTATATTATTTATTTATTATATTATGCTATATGAGAAATACGTATCATTTATAAATTTCCAACTATTCTCTTCAAATACATAAAAAATTTGTTTTATCAACATATAAAATCGTATAAGGTTGCATTTGGAAAATAAATAGTTATTACACACGAAAAGAATTAATTTTTTCAAAAGTCGTTCTTTAAACACGTTAAAAATGATAAATTTGACTAGCTTATCTCTATGGAATTAGGAAAATAAAAACGTATCTAACGGTTTTTAGTGTATATAAAATCATAATTTTGTAAGGCAAAATAATTAACAAAAATAAGATAAATATTTCAAATAATATATTTATCGTGAAAGTAATAAAATTATTTTGATTGTTTTGAAAAATGTGTATAAAATTATTTTATTATTAATATTAGAAAAAAATTTTGAATTTCTAGCGCCTATATATTTTTTCATTTCAATTACCCTACCTACTCATTTGATTAAAAATTAAGAAAGTAATATGTATCATTGTAAATCTAAAACGTTGTTGATTCTAAAATTTTCGAATTAGTTCCCGGGTTGTTGAAAAGGGTATACCCAAATTGGCTCACGGATTTTTACGGAGAATACATCCGAATCGGCGGTTCCCGTATTGTTTAAAAAGCAATTTCGATTTTCGTTCTCATTTGGTACAGACTATTTTTTGTCGTGAAAAGTGAAATCAGTAAAACTACGTAATACTAAACCGCTAACAATGAGGTATTTATTTTTATTTTTATGGTCTTGCCGGAATCATGCTCATATCATACTACAATATAGGAATCGTTAACGTTAGTGCCAGTTTTTATCGCAATTATTATTTCCTCGGAAACGACGGTCATCCGCTTCCTCTTGGCCATATTGAACAACAGTCGACAAAAAATACTATGATTACACGGACGTGTGCAGTCATCGTTAACGAAATTTTTTTCAGCCTACGATTTAATTCCCTTATTTTTTATTTTTTTTTTTTGTGGGGGGGAAGGTAGGGGATGAAGGGATGCAGTCAAATCGATTGTTTTTAGATCGAAATCGGATTTCGCGGTCGTTTTGAGATTTTAATGAACGCGCGGCCATGACAAGAGGAAAACCAAACAACGCCCAAGAGACCTTATAGTGAGGTTCCCGGGGTCGTCTGCACCGATTTTATTTTATTTTATTATCATTCTTCCTCCGCCCGTGTCGGTTTTTTCCGCGAGCATCGCGTCGTGCGCGGCGTAATAACATAAACGTTCCAGCGCGAGATCGTTGGAAGAGGCGGAGGTGGCGGCGGCGGCGGCGGCGGCGACGACGGGACAATAATTTCCGAATAGACTTTGAAAAATCCTTTTAAGTACGGCATGAGAAAATACACCACTCGTCGCAGATTGACTTCAGCCATTACGCCGGAGGCCGGAGGCTGTGGCGGCGGCGGCGGCGGCGTGCAAAAGGATATATAATATTCGTTCGGCGGCGCCATCGAGTCGGTTGGTGTTGCCAACACCGATTAATCTGCTCTCCGCGCGCGAGGCCACCCCTCGATTCGCGTAACATCCCCCCGGTTTTATTATTGTTGTTGCTTTTCCGCAGAACACACACACAAACGCACTCGTACGCAGTTTTACACTGTCAGATAGATGTATTTTAGTTTTTATTTTTTCCCCTGCCACCAACCTCCCCGCGACCATTTATACTCGCATCCCTTACGTCTCACTCTATCTCTGTATCCGCATCAACCCCCGGTGGTCTCTCTGTCGCCCCCAACCCCCCCCTATCTCGACGACCCGCCGCCGACGACGCCGCCACCGCCAGCGTTCGACCCGCACGGGCGCCCGAAAGACTAGACACTGGAGTCCTGCGGAGTGGCGTCATCATCAGCCCCGGGAGTCGTCTTCGCAAGTGTATATCTTTATAAAAGTAGAAGAAAAATTTTACGATTCGGCTGCCACCCCTCGCCACCTCCCCTTCGACCGTCCGCCGCCCTACAAACGAATGACACATCTTATTCCGAGGCCAAATCGATGCGCCAACACACATTGTCGTGTACACGATCGTATGTGTGTGTGTGTGTGTGTGTGTGTGCGTCTCTAGACTAACCCCCTATACCCTCCCCTCACCGCCTTAATCTCTCCGACCCACGTGGTCCCACTCGACTCGTCACCTCGTCGTCGTCGTTTGCTCTCGTACCATGCCACGACTAAACGAGACGTATGACCGCCATAAAACATTCATCGGATTTTAAGAGAAAATCGTGATTTATTGTTTTCTCAATTCATCTGACCCGTCGGTGGATCACACGCACACGTTTACGATAAATACCATAACGGTATTTAAAATTATGTCCGGCAATTCGAATGTTTTGGTCTTTCACAACACACAAATTGTTTTTCCTTGAGACAAGTTTTTAGAACCATTTAAAAAATCAAAAAAAAAAATCAGAATCGTGTCCAAAATCATTAAAAAAATAATTGAATAACCGAAACTGGGAGCGAAAACGAAAAACCCAATAGGTTCCACTCCATGATATATACGTCACAAAACGATCGACGACCAACGGAAGTTTACATACTTATAATAAAATTCGTTATATTGCAATAATAGTAATGCAAATAATATTATGTAACATCGAAATCAGCCTATGTAGCCGGATATTTTAGCCAACCGTATTGCTCCTATATGTATATTATTCGTTCCCTGCAGCCATCAACAACGCAGTATTATTATATTTTCGTGTTTCGCGTTATAATAATTATTAAGGTATGTGATGTACCCTGCATGACACGTAGTTACAACTGCAGCAGCAGCATCGCCGTATTTCTCTCTCTCTCTCTCTCTCTATCTATCTCTTGTTGCGACGGTATGCGTCTTATGTCGTGTGGTGGTCTCGTCTCCGTAATATTACATACTATCGTGCGTGTATTCGAGACTCCAATATAATATACGTATTACCACATTTTATACACATATCGCAGACGTATAATAACACGTAGCCTACCTGTAAATACAATATATACCATGTTCTAATATTATGTACACGGCGAATCGACTGCATGGCTTTGACGGGATAAATATGCCAAGTTTCGCGACTGTTATGTGTAGGTGCACGTCATCGTGCTCCGAGTTTATATTAAATATCATACAGGGTGTTTCGGCAAGATTTGATAAATGCAATAACTCTATTATTCTATTAGAAATTTTAAAATTTTTTTTTTTTTTTTGAAAATAATTACAACAGCATTGCGCTCCAGCAATAACGCATATATTTTTTTGTTTTAGGTTCTAAATTTTCAATTTCGAAATTGTATACAATTGTTTTAGAAAAAATTCGAAATGGCCATTGTGTAAACCTAATTTTTAGAAAAATATATTGTTGCTTTAATATCTAATAAATTCGTTTGTTTTCTACGATTTTATGAAGTTAACGAATAATTTAATAATTTTGTCAAACGCATCGTAATAATAGTAATATTATAATGTCAATAATTGGTGATATTATAACTTATTCAGCAATATTATTAAATTATTGAGAAACTTAAAAAATCTTAGAAAATGAAAAAAAAGGATTAACCTTTATTATATAGATATTTAAGCACCAATATTTTTTCGAAAAATCAGATTTATAAAATGGGTATTTAAATTTTTTTCTAAAACGTTAACATAAAATTTCATATTTTAAAATTTGGATCTTAAAAAAAAATATATGCAACTATCAAACTATTAAATTGCATTTATCAAAAATGTATTACTGAGACACCCTGTACATAATATGTATATTATAATATTGACGAGAGACATATCTCCTCGCCGGCGGCAGCGGTGACGACGGTGACGGTTTCCGAGAAATCCCGAAAATTGTTTGCCGACGTAGTCGTGTGAAGGGAGACGAGAGTAAAACGTCCACCCGCAGGCACACGGCACATGTCGCCCACGGTCGCGCGAAAACGTCGATCCGCGTGTATAATGAGCCGTGCACGTGGCGGCCGTGTATTATACGCCATCTGTCGCCGCGATTGTCGGACCCGCTGGTGGCTGTCGCGTGACTGTTTCGGCTTCACTTAAAACACTGCGCCCCGACGTTGAACGATAATAATTATTATGTTATTAATAATAATCGTAACGATTATCATTATTAATATTATAATTATTGTGGAAATGACGAACCCAGGCGCGCTTGTCGTATAAATAACACGGTATCGCCTACGCCGCCGCCGTGGAATCGTGCTCGTGCACACAACAGGGTTCTCGACGATTTCGAATTTGCCGCCTGTGACCGTTTAACAAAGTCGTTGTTGTCTTTGGGACACGGATGGCGACTGGGCGACCGAATAATCTGTCGGAACGCCGCTATTTAATTAAGCTGCTGTACACAAACGTACGTTGTATGATTTCGTTTGACGAGGCCTCGACGAAAAGTATACTATCTTCCATACTGGAAGGAATGTACATTCGGTTTTATAATTTATTTGCGTTTCACTCTGTTGATCGTTCGAATAATTCGTACTCGGACAACGAGGACATAATAATATTATATCTCGTTGTATCCTTGTGATACGTCCATAAGAAGGACCGGAGGGTACAAATTAAAATAAATTATGCTTTTCGTATATCATAATACATATTATAATAATATGTCACAGCTATTAAATTCGATCAGGAGCAGTGTTGGTACAGTGAAGGCGATAATGAAGTTCGACAATCGCTCTCGGCGGACGCGTAGGCGTTCTCGTAAAACTGAGTGGAATATCCGAGAGGGTCTGATGAAACCCCCCCCCCCCGTATCAACAGTCTCGGAGATAAAAATTAATCGAGACAGTACCGAACTATACACCGATTACCGGGTAGACGGTCGTAACCGCGGTAAATATAGCGATTTCACTGTATCCTATAAATATCGAGTGCACATTATTAAGATAATAGAACTACGGATCGTCGATAGAAACCGACTACGTTCCTGAGTGATCCCGTTGGATTATCAAATTAAAATAGAATTATTAAAATAAAGGAACTGTCACTAAGATTTCCGATCTTTGTCGTTCTTAGACGTTATAAATCACTATTGTACAAACGAATGACCTGAACTTGAACGCTGCAACGACTCGCTTGGAGCCAATATAAGGACCCGAGGGGCAAACAATAAATTGTTAAGACTTGATTGACCCGTAGGCAATGCGATCCCTGTAATAACGTAAAAATAATAATAAAATGGACATGGATACGACGGAGGTTAAATCAAAAATATATATTCGGGAAAACGGGGATGGGGTGAGGCAAATGAGAAAGTCCCCCGAAGGGATAAAACAACATTTATATATAATACGTTGTATAACACAATTTAAAAACAAAAAACTCGACTGCCTTTATTTTCATTCTGGAGAAAACGAAAAACAGGCAATATAATATATTTTCACGTTAGTACTCGTAGTCGTACGACCACGAACAATATTAACTGATGACTCATTGATTTTAAATTATTGAGTTTTTCTTAACTTCGAGTGTTGAGACTAGTAATTGTGACAAGAAATGCGGTTTATGAAAAATATAATAAGAATAATTAAATGTTTTTGGTATAGGAGTGACCAGTGGTCAAGCATACAATAACAAAATATTAATTTCTTACCAAATCTCTCAGTAAGTCCAATATTTTTTATCTCAAAAATTATTCAGATTTAAAATAGTAATCCTTGTATAATATCAGTATTGAATATTTTTTTTTCAAATTTTGACTACTCAAAAATGCAGTTTTCAACAAAGCAATAAATTTGAATTCCATTAATTTAAAAATAAAAATTATTCGTAAAAAATCCACCAATGATGGCATATTAAACAACATACTTAAAATACACTTATTATATTGGAAGTTACAGACTCATAATTACAAATTTCAAATCAATGGAAAAGGACTCCATATTTTTAAACTATATTTACCGAAAAAAATCAAATTTTTACAAAAAAGTTTTTAGTTTCATCTTAGTCTTAGTTTTAATTCAGAATTTAAGCAAAAAAAAAAAAAAAAGAATTATAATTATCGGCTGTGTAGATCATCGTTGTCGAGATAAGCATATACAAAACATTAAAAAAAAAAAAAATTAAACTAATGCGTTTGTGGAATGTTGGAGGGGGACTTCAATGCCGGAAGTCTAGGCCGTGTTCTAAGAGAAAATAATAATAAAACCTTTTGCCCGTGTACTCGGTGTGGCGAAAGAGAAAAGACCCGACCGTCGAGGGATGGCAAGCGGCGGTGCACGAGCGATAAGAGAGCGCGAACGAGGTCCGGGGGTGAAAAGACCGCCTCCGCTGCGACGGTAATAATTATTAGAACGGCGATTATTATTATACCGGTCGGCAGACGGTTTACGGCTGGATGAGACGGATGTGAGTTTGTGGGGGGGGGAGAGTTTAAACGGCCTCCGCCACCGCCGTCGGTTTTCTCGTGCCCGCAAACGATAAAAACGGAGATTTCCGCAAAACGATTGCGATGAAAGCTTTGCGTCGAGCGTCACCGTTATCAGACGGAGAGCCGCTCGGAAGTCCCACAGTCGCCACGCGATACGCCACAACCCATCGAATGGGCTACGAAAAAACAATAATATTCTTTGTTTTCCCTAAAAACATCGTCGTCACGAGCAGTTTATAATAATAATTAGAGACCGGAATTACATTCTCCGTTTGAACGTTCGTACAGTGCATATAGTCTAATGAGAATTTGAATAGAAATTTCAATTATAATATAATTATTTAATTACAATGAAAGTCACAAAAATCCATGAATGATTCACTTTAATAAAGATAAAATATACGAAATATCATAGCAACTAATCGTTGCACAGTGTACAATATGTAAAGTAAGAATTTAAAACTATTTCAATACAACAAAACATTTAAAAACTAATTTATTTTAAAATTTTACCAAATTTGGGTGCACTTTTTTCAAAAATTTGTAAGATTGGATTGGCCTTGAGAAAAATTTTAATCTTACAACCGAAAAACAAATGTTAATTTATAAATAAAATCAAGTCTATTCAATTGGTCTTTAGCACTTACGTATTTTTACATGTCATATAGTGCGGCTTGCTAGTAATTCATGTTAGTCATCATACTATTATAACAAAATAACCGTCACTAGAACTACACCTCAAAATATACTTTAACTCAGCAAAATCATCATAAGTGCGGTCTGTATCAACCCCAATTTGTAATAGTAATAGGTTTGCACAATATCTTATGCTCCCAAACTTAATTAAGAACTTCTGTTTAAAATATTTTTTTTTTTTTCAATTTCTAGAACATATTATTATTATAATATTCTAAACGACAATAATCACTGTTATTAATTTATAACTGTGATTATTATTCTTTAATTCTGGGCCGCAGCGTTCTCGGTTAGGTGGTTGAGTGAGCAAATAATATCAAAACGCTACCCACCCCCCTCCCTCATCATCACCGTGGTTCTCGATAAGTTATTATCAGGGCTCATAACTTATAGCTCTAAAAAAGGTTGTTATAAACGCTTAAATATGCACTAAAAATACTAAAATATGCAAAAAAAAAACGTTTGTATACAAAATTATTATTTTATTATAATTATTTGTTATATTTTTTTAGCTTCTATTATTAAAAAAAAAAAATTGAATAATATTACATAGGAATTATTGTACTTTATTGTGTCTTAAACAACTTGTGGTACTCATTTATTCTGCGATTGTTCTGTTAAAAAAAAAAATTTTATAAATTTAATATTATATATTTTTAGATTCTGAACAAAGTGAAGAAGCTAGTGTTTTTACAATGATGTTTATTATTTTTTTTTTCTTTTTTTTTTTCTGTTAACACTTTTTCGTATAGAAATACTTGTCCAAAAGTTTCG